>JAJHUR010124422.1:676-22445 GCA_027495735.1 Lutjanus campechanus | reverse complement strand
TTGCGCGTGCATGAATCACACAGAAGTCTTTGGCGGTTAGACCCCATTGCAGCGAATAGAATATGGACATATATAAATAGGGGGTGATGAGCAGGAGTTAGAGGAAATCCCCCCGGGGTCTAGACACTGGTGGTGGTGGTGATGGGATGATGATGATGCAGAGGCTAGGTGGTGAGGAGACTCTTGACTCTTGCTGCCTGGACCTGATGATGGCATGGGGAAGGGATGAGGTGATGACTCTGGCTGCCTGGGTCTGAAGACTGGAGGAGAAAGGGGTGGAGGAGGGTTGCGCATTGTCTGTATGGCACTGATGGAGCAAAGACAGCAGAGATTTAAAGTTTGACAGTGGCGGCAATTGACTGGCAACGAGACCGTGGCTAAGTCTGATTGGACAGTAGAGAGGAAGGTGAACGCCCACGACCAGCTGATTAGAGAGAGTAGGAGGAGTGAGAGAGTAAAGGAAATTCTGAATGAACAGCGTAAGAAGGTCTTCCTGACTGAACTTACGCTGAGCTTCATTACGTTTATAGCATCATTTCCAAGAAAATAATAAAGTACTAGGTCCAGTAAATGTAACAGCAACACATACCACTCCTGATATAATTATAAACCAAGTCACTTACTTGTCCAACAGCAGCAAGGCAACATCCATGTCTGCCCTCAGCCCAATTTCTTCCTTCAAGGCTCTCCACCGAAGAGAAGCGACGCCAATACAAATCCGTGTTTGCCTTCTCCATCCGTCACTTTCCTTCTTTGCTAATAGTCCTTTAGCTGAACGTCCAGGCTTTTTCTTTGTGGTAGGATCCACTTCTGAACTGGTCTCGGCCGCTTCTTTGGTCTCTCCGCCATGTCGCTTTCTCTTTCTACCTGCGCTCCTGCCTCTTGCTATGAGACTCTCCGCTCTTCCTCCCCCTCCCTTCTTGTTGTGCGGTAAAATGCGTCATTTCCTGTGCGCCAGAACGGGAATGTCGCCAGTCGACAAGCAAATCAAAAATTATATATATTGGAAAATACTGCGGGATGTTAGAGGAGCCGATCAGCTTAATAAGCATTGTGTCATCTCCTCTAGTGGTGGCTTGGGTGAAACAGACATTTACGGACATGTAGAAGTTACGCAGTGTAGCTTTAAAAGATGTCCACTGAAAATGTTCAAATACAAGTCAAAGAAAACTAATAAACAAGACAGACCATTCAAGTGTAAAATGTTGCTATTATATAATGCCTCAGAAAAAGTGGCATGATATTCACAATCATTTTTTATTATTAGACTGTAAAATAAAAGGGCGAAAGCAGATGCCAAATCTTTCTGAATAATTAATGAACTGATCATTTTAGCTGCACATAGTTTAGTTTATGACAAAACATGATAATTTATAAGTTCTAACAGTATTGTGCATACAAAATTTTTAATTTGTTAATAGGCCTACTTAAAAATGTAATTTTCCCATGAAATGTGGTGGAGCAGGCTACAAGTAGAAAGTGACAAACAGATAATAGACTCGGCATGTAAAGTGCCTCTAATTTGTGGGATACTTAAGTGCAAGAGTAATGTACTTAGTTACATTTTGAGAAAAGCATAACTCCCAAGTACTTGGTTTGTTAAAGTGAACCCAACTCAAGTGCACTGAGTCTGACAGCTTTTTCAACCCCAAAGTACAAGTAACTTATTTAAAATGAGTGAATTGTTGAGTGGTTCATACATGTTAATATAGTGATGGCCCTCATGTGAGGACGCCCATAAACATAATAGAATACATAGACATGGATGCGAAGAAGAGCCCATGGAAAGTGCTTATGTACTGGGTCCAGAATTTTGTGCTAAGCTCCTGCTCTGGAGCACACTGCTTGTTTTTCAAAGATCAGCTGTTTGACATATTGTTTGAAAACATGTTGTTTTCCCCATTCATATTTTGTTTTAGACTGTAGTAGTATTGGTATTTCACAGATAGATAACATCAGTCCTTTCCTCTGCTGCACACATGCTTTGAGGCCATATGCCACATAACTGCAATATCACTGGTTTGATTTGAACCAGGGATCATTGTTGAACGTCATACCCCTGTCTGCCACTTTACTCTCATGCTGTCCAACATGCACTTCTTAGTGTTATACCTTTAAAGACAATATCTGACTTTCTTGCTTTACATGAACTTTTCCATCCTTTAGATTACTTACAAATGTTTGCCAAAGACTGCCCTGTTTTTAGAATTTTAATATTGCTGAACAATTAATCGAAATTTGATCAAAATCACAATATGGCCTCATGTGATGCAGAGATGTCCTGGCATACACATTATTAGGCTGAAGAAAACACATCCCTGCAAAAATCACACAGTCATAATTATGGATAGATCAGAACCAGAACTAAGCTGCTACCAGATCCTGATTGATCAGTACAGAAAAACTGAAAATGTTCTGGACAAATTATATTATTGATATTTACATAATGTTAAATTAACGACTGACAGGATTGGACTGGAGTTATTGTTGCTGGAAAGCAGTAAATGTACCCTAAAAAAAACAAAAAGAAAAAGAAAGTTCTTGCAAACTTGAATGTGATGGAGAGCTTTTATTCAGGCAGACAGTCGTACTACTGAGGAAAACGAAGAAACACACAGGAACACTGCAGCTGTCAGCTGAATGAACTCTGTGTTGCCATGACGACCTTTAACCTTCCTGACCCACCCTGATGTTAAACTGCGTTTTGCTGCTTTGATACATATGCAAGTACAAAAAAGTTGAATGTAATCGTGGTTGCAGCTCTACTTATTTATACATCCAGCATGTAGCTCTGGAGCACATCTGAACTGTAAATAATCATTTGCCTTTAAAACTGTGACTGTTTGATATATTGTTTAAAAGCATATTGTTTCATATTTTATTTTAGTTTTTGTTTAATAGTAATGCATCTTGGTCTCATGATCAGCCATCTCGGTTCAGTGCTCTTATTTACCAGCGTGGCTATTTTAATGTGCTTAAACCACTGGAGACAGAACAGGCACAAGATCTGATGCTGATGAATCCAGCTTTTTCTGCATGTGCTCACTTTTCATTCATAATACAATCAGTTCAGTCAATTCACTTAAGCAAATCTGCACCTGTTACAAAATCAATTGCATGATTTACAGCAAGGGTAGTGTTTAAAATAATGAAAAGCTAAAAAATAAAACAAAATTTATGTGAGATAAGATAATGATTAACTGATGTTTAGACACATTCATGTAGTAAAGATGGAACTTATACATGTTGTCATTGCATAAATAGGCATCACTATGAAAAACACACACAATAAATGATAATGTACTCGTCTAGAGACGTTTACCATGTAGAAACTGTATGATTCTGTTTCTTATTTGTGTCAGTTTGAAACCATATATGAGGGGATTGATGATCGGAGGAACAAGGAGAAATTCTATTGCCATGAAATTCTGGACACCTGGAAACTTTTTTGAGCCAAATTGCGTGTACAAGACATCAAAAAGTAAAGATACAACAACAATAATTAAACAGAATAAATGTGGCAGACATGTTTGCATAAATTTATTCATGTTCTCTTTGGATGTTCGGCATATTCTGATCAGATATGCGTAAGTCCAAATTATAAAAATAAAATGGCCAAAATAAAAAGTGTAATTAAAAGCTGGAACAATAACACTTCCTATGGAGGCAGAACAAGCTAGTTTACCAATCAAATAATTAATACAGTAGATTTTTGGTATGTGTGAGCCACATAACTTCAATCTGGCTGTTATTATTGAGCCCATGAACACTAAATAAAGGGGTATGAGCCAGGCAAAAAACACAAACACACAAAATCTTTGTGTAGTCATCACAGAGTGGTACACCAGAGGTCGACATATAGCCACATATCTGTCATAGGCCATTATCACCAGAATAGAGAAATCAGCACAAGCAGAAGAGTGCAACACAAAACCCTGCAGAAAACATCCAGCATAAGAGATGACATGAGCGGGAGACAGAAGATCTATGAGGAATTTGGGGTAAAAGCCTGCTGTCCCATAAAGTCCATTGATGCACAGATTACAGAGGAAGATATACATGGGTTCATGAAGGCTTTTATCCACAATGATTGTCACAATAATGGTCACATTTACCAGCCAAATCACACAGTAGCACAGTAAATTGAGAAAAAAGAGAGTGACTCTATAGTTTGCTATCCCATTTAACCCTGACAGAGTAAACATAGTAATTACTGACACATTATCCATCATATTAAAGATTGTTACGTTTGTTATATCATACCATCAAATGGACATCCAGCTGTGTGTCTGTCTGTCTGTAAAAGCCTGAACTCTTGGTCTTACATCAGTTTATATCCTTTAATGGCAGCAGCAGATAATGAGAGAATTCAACATGGGAATTTAAACAATCTAATCAAATTTTAACAGACTGGAGTTACTGTCACTGAAAAGCAGTAAACCAAACATTAAAAAAAAAGAGAAAACAAACATTCAGGATCACAGCAGCTGTGACCTTCATGATCTCTTTATTGCAGTGGTGACCTTTGCAATCCACCCTGATGTTAAACTGCATTTTGTTGTATTGGTACACACTCTATGCAAGTACAGAAAGGCTGAATATAATCTGATCTAATATAGCTGCTTACTCTTTAGAGTTCTCTAATTTTATATCTTGCACTTTGAGATCCTTTGGCAGGGGGCTTTAATCCGTTCCAGGCGCCATTTTTGCCACATCTGCAAGACAGGAAATGCACTTGTGCCTGTTCTGTGCAGCCATGGGCGGGAGTTCTAAAAATGAAGACAAAACAAAGGTGTGGCCTAGCATGTTTGCTAGCTTGCACTCTGCGCATTGGAGCGAAAACCGCTTGCGCCTTAAAAATGGTCGAAGCGCAAAGTCTGTGGCGTAATAGGTCTGAACGCACAAGATAGCAACTGTCATGTTTGGCCGAAGCACACACACACACAGTCACAGAACACCTTCATTTATGTTCAGTCTTTTCCCCACACAGGAGTGTGGATTAGTAAAGCGTCATTTGAACATATTTTCTATACCTATATGCAATAGGTGTTTAAGGTCAAATGTGTCAAGAAAACATTTTAGATTAAATATTGTCATTCTACAGAGATTTGCTGGTTTACACATTATTGGGCTGAAGAAAACATCTTTGCGACAGATGCCTACAAAAATCATAATCATAATTAGGGATGAATAGTGAGAACAGAAACTAAGCCACTAGCGGTTCCTGATATTTTCATTCACACTGTATTTTTTTTCGTCTCTTTCTTTCATTTTTTTCCCAGGTTGCATTGTGGTTAGACATTTAAAAAATCCACCACAAATGTGACATTAAGTCTACAATCTACATAATTAATGTAAACAAACAAACAAACAAAAAAACAAAAACAAAAAACAAAACAAACAGAGTAACAATTGAAAAATAACTTAAAGCATTCACAGTATCTAAGATAACACACAGACAAAGATATTGATTTAGAAACATGTAGATGAATTATCCTAATTATAATTTAACTCAACTATGAAAAACATTAATTAGAGGTTTAGTGACACGTGAGAGCACAATAATTATACTGCAGAATATTTTCTATATATTGTTCCTTTGACGTCAACATTTGATCACAACTTGAACAGAAGATAAATTTCAACATCAGTTTTCTTCCTACTGATGACACATTGTTAGTTCTCCACACAGAAGAACGTGTGGCTCTAGTCTAGAGACGTTTACCACATAGAAACTGTATAATTCTGTTTTTTATTTGTGTCAGTTTGAAACCATATATGAGAGGATTCAGAATTGGAGGAATAATGAGAAATTCTATTGCCATAAAATTCTTGACACTTTCCGGCAACTTTTTTGAGCCAAATCGCATGTACAACAAGTCAAAAGCCAGAGATACGAAAAAAATAATTAAACAGAATAAATGTGGCAGACATGTTTGCATAAATTTACTCCTGCTCTCTTTGGATGTTAGGCATGTTCTGATCAGATATGCATAAGTCCAAATTATAAAAATAAAATGGCCAGAATAAAAAGTGTAATTAAAAGCTGGAACAATAACACTTGATATGGAGGCAGAACAAGCTAGTTTACCAATATAATAATTAATACAGTAGATTTTTGGTATGTGTGAGCCACATAACCTCAATCTGGATGTTGTTATCGAGCCCATGAACATTAAATAAAGGGGTATGAGCCAGGCAAAAAACACAAACACACAAACTTTTTGTGTAGTCATCACAGAGTGGTACACCAGAGGTCGACATATAGCCACATATCTGTCATAGGCCATTAGTACTAGAATAGAGAAATCAGCACAAACAGAAGAGTGCAACACAAAACCCTGCAGAAAACATGCAGCATAAGAGATGACATGAGAGGGAGACAGAAGATCTATGAGGAATTTGGGGTAAAAGCCTGCTGTCCCATAAAGTCCATTGATGCACAGATTACAGAGGAAGATATACATGGGTTCATGAAGGCTTTTATCCATAATGATTGTCACAACAATGGTCACATTTACCAGCCAAATCACACAGTAACAAAGTAAAGTGAGAAAAAAGAGAGCGACTCTATAGTTTGCTGTGTCATTTAACCCTGACAGAGTAAACATAGTAATAACTGACACATTATCCATCATATTAAAGATTCTACACTTTTCTACATCATTCTAAATCTGAAACAACTATTTTAATGCCGTAGAAAAAAAGGACATTGCATTTGTATACCTGTCTAAAAAAAAACCCGTCTCTTTGTCTGTCTGAAACGGACATCCGTCTCTGTGTCTGTAGCTTGAATTGTTGGTCTCATTAATTTATATCCTTTCATGGCAGCAACAGATAATGAGCTGGTGAACATGGGAATTAAAACTATCCAGTCAAATTTGAACAGACTGGAGTTATTGTTGCTGGAAAGCAGTAAATCCACTCTAAAAAAAAAAAAGAAAAAGAAAAAGAAAATTTCTTCAAACTTAAATGTGATGGAGAGCTTTTATTCAGACAGACAGTGGTACTACTGAAGAAAATGAAGAAACACACAGGAACACTGTAGCTGTCGGCTGAATGAACTCTGCGTTGCCATGACGACCTTCCTGACCCACCCTGATGTTAAACTGCGTTTTGCTGCTTTCGTACGTATGCAAGTATGAAAAAGTTGAATGTAATCGTATCTCGCAGCCTGCACTTAGCTAAACGTGTTATTTATCGCTGACTCGAGTGGTTGCAGATCTACTTTTTTACATGTCCAGCACGTAGCTTTGGAGCACATCTTAACAGCAAATAATCGTTTGCCTTTTAAAAACGTAATATTTCCCTTTTGTGTTTTGTTTTAGTTTTTGTTTAATAGTATTGCATGTTAGATAACACCAGTCCTCAGCGTGAGACTTTCCTCTGCTGCACATACACGTGCTTGGAGGCCAAATGCCACATAACTGCAATGTCACCGGTTTGACTGGAGCCAGGGATCATTGTTTCAATGTCATACCCCAAATCTCTCTCTCTCTCTCTCTCTCTCTCTCTCTCTCTCTCTCTCTCTCTCTCTCTCTCTCTCTACATGTCCTGTCTGCCACTTTACTCTCATGCTGTCCAATAATGTTGAAAAAAATAAATAAATCTTTTAGAAAAACACGCACTTGCAAACAAAATTACACTGCACGCTTTGAGCCATTTGAGTTCACAGTTTATCCACTTCACATCTCAGTTATACTTTACAAGACAATATCTGAATATTTTGCTTTGCATTAACTTTTACATCCTTTAGATTACTTAGAAACATTTGCCAAAGACTGCCCTGTTTTTAGAATTTTAATAGTGCTGAACAATTCATTGAAATTTGATTTAAATCACTATACGGCCTGAAGTAATTTTCAAATCCCAGGAGGTGCAATGTTTGTTAAAGGTGAAATATGTCACTTTAGATTAAATACTGTCATGCTGCAGAGATTTCCTGACATACACATTATTATTCTGAAGAAAACAGATTTGTTTGTGACAGGTGACGGCAAAAATCACACATAATAATCATAATTATGGATGGATATCGAGAACTGTTACTAAGCTGCTACTGTTTCCTGATTGATCAGTACAGATATATTGAAAAGCTCCTGGACAAATGATATTGCTGCTGATATTTATGTAATGTTACATAAACAGCTGACACGGTTGATACTTCTGCACAAGAAAAAAAAGTAATAAAACAACTGTTGAATCTTTTAACATCTTTTCATGTCATTTCTTTATTTTCTGCATCTATAAGCAGCATCAGTATTGACATCAGCATCAATAAAACTTCCAACAATATCAAACACTAATGATCAGTTTAATGTTTTTTTTTCATGACAGTCAGAATAATGATGTAAAAATTAAAATTTCCTCTAATATCAATTCATATTGAAATTAAAAATATCAGACAAAATAATTGCAGATGGATAGTTTTTCAAAATTGTTCAGCCTTAATTTTTAATGTGCTGTTCTACTTCTACTGCTACTACTAGTTTGTATGCATTGTCACAGAGTAACAATTGAAAAATAACTTTAAGCATTCACAGTATCTAAGATAAGATACAGACAAAGATATTGATTTAGAAACATGTAGATGTATTATCCTAATTATAATTTAACTCAACTATGAAAAACATTAATTAGAGGTTTAGTGACATATGAGAGCACAATAACTATACTGCAGAATATTTTCTATATATTGTTTCTTTGACGTCAACATTTGATCACAACTTGAACAGAAGATAAATTTCAACATCAGTTTTCTTCCTGCTGATGACACATTGTTAGTTCTCCACACAGAAGAACGTGTGGCTCTAGTCTAGAGACGTTTACCACATAGAAACTGTATAATTCTGTTTTTTATTTGTGTCAGTTTGAAACCATATATGAGAGGATTCAGAATTGGAGGAATAATGAGAAATTCTATTGCCATAAAATTCTTGACACTTTCCGGCAACTTTTTTGAGCCAAATCGCATGTACAACAAGTCAAAAGCCAGAGATACAAAAAAAATAATTAAACAGAATAAATGTGGCAGACATGTTTGCATAAATTTACTCATTTTCTCTTTGGATGTTAGGCATGTTCTGATCAGATATGCATAAGTCCAAATTATAAAAATAAAATGGCCAGAATAAAAAGTGTAATTAAAAGCTGGAACAATAACACTTGATATGGAGGCAGAACAAGCTAGTTTACCAATATAATAATTAATACAGTAGATTTTTGGTATGTGTGAGCCACATAACCTCAATCTGGATGTTGTTATTGTGCCTATGAACATTAAATAAAGGGGTATGAGCCAGGCAAAAAACACAAACACACAAACTCTTTGTGTAGTCATCACAGAGTGGTACACCAGAGGTCGACATATAGCCACATATCTGTCATAGGCCATTAGTACTAGAATAGAGAAATCTGCATTAACAGACGAGTGCAACACAAAACCCTACAGAAAACATCCAACATAAGAGATGACATGAGAGGGAGACAGAAGGTCCATGAGGAATTTTGGGTAAAAGCCTGCTGTCCCATAAAGTCCATTGATGCACAGATTACAGAGGAAGATATACATGGGTTCATGAAGGCTTTTATCCATAATGATTGTCACAATAATGGTCACATTTACCAGCCAAATCACACAGTAACACAGTAAAGTGAGAACAAAGAGAGTGACTCTATAGTTTGCTATATTATTTAACCCTGACAGAGTAAACATAGTAATTACTGACACATTATCCATCATATTAAGAAATGTTTCTACATCATTCTCAATCTGAAACAACTATTTTAATGCCATAGAAAAAGGATATTGCATCTGTATACCTTTCTAAAAACAAAAGCCATCTCTGTGTCTGAACATCCCTAGGAGCCTGAGTTGTCAGTCTCAGATTAATTTATATCCTTTCGTGGCAGCAACAGATAATGAGCTGGTGAACATGGGAATTAAAACAGTCCAGTCACATTAGAACAGACTGGAGTTATTGTTGCTAGAAAGCAGTAAATCTACTCTAAAAAAAAAAAAAAAAAAAGAAAAAGAAAAAGAAAATTTCTGCAGACTTAAATGTGATGGAAAGCTTTTATTCAGGCAGACAGTCGTACTACTGAACAAAACAAAGAAACACACAGGAACACTGTAGCTGAATGCTGAATGAACTCTGTGTCGCCATGACGACCTTTAACCTTCCAGACCCACCCTGATGTTAAACTGCGTTTTGCTGCATTGGTACATATGCAAGTATGGAAAAGTTGAATATAATCGTATCTCGCAGCTCGCACTTCACTTACCCTGACTCGATGGCTTGCAGCTCTGCTTCTTTATACATCCACCATCTAGCTGTAACTGTAAATAACTGTTTGCCTTTTAAAAACATATTGTTTTCCAATTCATATTTTGTTTTAGTTTTTGTCCTTTGCTGCCAGTGCTTTGGTTGCACCGCATGCCACGTAACTGCAATGTCACTGGTTTGATTCCAGCACAGGTTCTGTGTTGCACATCATACCCCAGTCTCTCTCCTCACATTTCCTGTCTGCCTCTTTGTTCTCATGCGGCCCAACATGAGCTGGAGAAGACCGCCTAAATTACAACACAGAAAATATTGCTGTTATTGTCAGTACTGTAAGTTTAAATACAAATAGATTTTTTATTGGCAGGCAGTCACAAAATGAGATAAATAAAAATAATGCAAAAATAGAGAAAAAAATTGACCATCTCCACCACATTTAATTTGATGAAGTACTGTGTAATTCAGAAAATAAAATTTTTACGGAAGCGTATTGCATTCACTTGGGGAAAAAAAAAATCTCCGGTTTTTCTGAGTAATTTATTTTTTGGTTTGTTTTTCGGGGTAATTATTTCTGTTTTTCTGGGTAATTTTTTTTGTTTGTTTGTTTGTTTTTCTGGGTAATTATTTCTGTTTTTTCTGAGTAATTTTTTCTTTACTTTGTTTTTCAGAGTAATTTATTTTGTCTGTTTTCCACAGTAATTTATCTTTATGGAGGGGGGTGTGTTGGCACGATGATCTGCCCGAGAGGAGGCTATCATCCCTGGGTAATGCCTCGGCCGAGCCTCCCTCCTTCTCTCTGGAAGTCAGCCGGATTCTCATGGGATTTCGAAGTATCACGATATTTCAGGGAAAACCCCCCCCGAAAAACAGGGCTGAAAAAATTACCACGAAAAACAGAAAAAATTAGTCAGAAAAACAGAAATAATTACCCCAAAAACCAGAGCTTTTTTTTTTTCCAAGTGAAACGCTTCCGTAGTTCAGACATTTAACATTTTTAGTAACAAAGTTCTTTATGTTAATATTCTTGATCCACTTCTGGCGAACACCCAGACAATCTATGCAGAGTGTGTGGTGTCAGACAGGGGAACTCTGCATGAAGTAACATTGAATAAAAAGTGCATGTAAAAGTAGAAAATTGTACATTTCTTATGACAGCTCATATTAGGTGACAGGTCAGACTAAGAATGGTTCCAAAGCCCCCTATGAACATTGCAAAAAAAAGGATGTCTACATAGTCCAGATTGGCGTCACTGGGGCCCCACCCTGGAGCCAACCCCAGGGTTGGGGCTAGCAGGTGAGCGCCTGGTGGCCGGATCTTCACCCACGGGACCCAGCCGGGCACACCCTGAACGAGTGACGTGGGCCTGCCTTCCCGTAGGCCCATCACCTGCAGGAGGGTTCAGAAGGGACTGATGCAGTGTGGTTTGGGTGGCGGTTGTGGGTGGGGGCCCCGACGATCCAACCCCAGGACATGGAATCTGGCTATGGGGACAAGGAATGTCACCTTGCTGGGGGGAAAGGAGCCTGAGCTAGTACGGGAGGTCGAGCGGTACCAGCTAGAGATAGTCGGACTCACCTCCACGCACAGTCTGGGCTCTGGAACCCAACTCCTTGAAAGAGGCTGGACTCTCTTCTACTCTGGAGTTGCCCACGGTGAGAGGCGGCGGGCTGGTGTGGGCTTGCTTATAGCTTACCGGCTCAGTCGCCATGTGTTGGAGTTCTCCCCGATGAATGAGAGGGTTGCCGCCCTGCACCTTTGGGTCGGGGACAGGTGCCTGACCGTTGTTTCGGCTTATGGGCCGAACGGCAGTGCAGAATACCCGGCCTTCTTGGAGACCATGTGAGGGGTGCCGGAAAGTGCTCCGACTGGGGGTACTCCATCGCTCTACTGGGGGACTTTAATGCCCATGTGGGCAGCGACAGTGTTACCTGGAGGGATGTGGAGGAATGATCTCCCCGATCTGAACCTGAGTGGTGTTCTGTTATTGGACTTCTGTGCTAGTCACGGTTTGTCCATAACGAACACCATGTTCAAGCCCAAGGTGTCTATCAGTGCACATAGCACGAGGACACCCTAGGTCAGAGGTCAATGATCGACTTTGTGGTCGTGTCATCTGACCTTCGGCCGTATATCTTGGACACTCGGGTGAAGAGAGGAGCTGAGCTGTCAACCGATCACCACCTGGCGGTGAGTTGGATCTGCTGGCGGAGGGGGAAGCACAAATGTATTGTGAAGGTTTGCTGGAAACACCCTCTGTCAGAGGGGTCTTCAACTCTCACCTCCAGGAGAGCTTTGACTGGATCCTGAGGGAGGTTGGAGACATTGAGTCCGAATGGACCATGTTCTCCACCTCCATTGTGACGCGGCCATTCAGAGCTGTGGGTGTAAGGTCTCCAGCACCTGGCATGGCAGCAATCCCCAAACCCGGTGGGGGACACCAGAAGTAAGGGATGCCGTCAAGCTGAAGAAGGAGTCCTATCGAGCTTGGTTGGCTCGTGGGACTCCTGAGGCAGCCGACAGGTAGCAGGGGAAGCAGTGCCCTGCCGACACTGTTTACAGTGGAGGTGGGGAGCTCTTGACCTGAAGGATAACTTCAGTATTTTTCAACCTGGGCCCTATTTCCCCATGTGTATGTATGTGTATGATTGATAGGTACAACTCGTTTTAAAATTGGTTCAGTTAAAAGTGCTTTTTTTCGCCACAGTCCGGCTCAGATCGCCAGTGTAATATCTGTCAACACCCTTCACTCTGTGACAACATCTCACAGAATCTTTGCTTGTTCAAGAATGTCTTTGTTGCAGTGAGTGGGACAGCTGTTTTCTTGGGGTGTGTTTGGTGAAGTGTTTCAGGATTGGATGTTTTGTCTTCTTGGGCTGGCAGGAGTCATCTTGGGAAAAGTGTGCACTGCAGACCCGGTGGTCTGCAAGGCGCAGTGTCTGGACAGGAGTGTTATAGCATCCAATTGTAGCACAACTAGCCACAACTTCAGCATGTTGCTGTCCGACAAAGGCAGCCTATGAAAGCTGTATGGGGTGTTGCACGACATCCTGTTCTTGCAATTCCGCGAAGCACAAACATGAACCATTGTTTTCAATAGTTGCAGTAAAACTTTAAACTGAACTCCGGGACAGCTAACTCCGCTCTGACCGGCTCTCAGCATGACTCCTCTGTTTTCTTCCGGCAACAAACAAAGATCCCGCGAGATGTCGTCACACACAGCAAGCAGTAAGTGAAGCATGCAGTTGACAGAGATTACACTGGCAATTTGAGCCGGACTGTGGCAAAAAAAGCACCTTTAATGCACAATGAACAATGCCCTCATATCTACCGTTATAACTCATTTCGCAGCTGCCGGCTGCATCCGCCTCCCTCAATACTGAACCAATTTTAAAACAAGTTGTACCTATCAATCATACACACATATACACATACACATGGGGAAATGGGGCCCAGGTTGAAAAATACCAAAGTTATTCTTTAACTGGGGATATTGTCGGATGGTGGAAGGAATACTTCAAGGATCTTCTCAATCCCACTGACACGCCTTACGTAGAGGAAGCAAAGGCTGGGGACCCAGAGGTTGATTCATCCATCACCCAAGCTGAAGTCACTGAGGTAGTTCAGAAGCTCCTCAGTGGCAAGGCACTGGGGGTGGATGAGATCCGCCCTGAGTACCTCAAGTCTCTGGATGTTGTAAGGCACACGCCTTTGCAACATCGCATGGCAATTGGGGACAGTGCCTCTGGACTGGTAGATCAGGGTGGTGGTCCCTCTATTTAAGAAGGGGGACCGAAGGGTGTGCTCCAACTGTAGGGGGATCACACTCCTCAGCCTCCCTGGGAAAGTCTATTCCAGGGCACTGGAGAGGAGAATTCAGTCGATAGTCGAACCTCGGATTCAGGAGGAACAATGCAGTTTTAGTCCTGATCGTGCAACACTGGACCAGCTTTATACTATCCACAGGGTGCTTGAGGGTTCATGGGAGTTTGCCCAACCAGTCCACATGTGTTTTGTGGACTTGGAGAAGGCATTCAACCGTGTCCCTTGTGGCATTCTGTGGGAGGTGCTTCAGGAGTATGGAGTGGGCTGTACGGTCTCTGTATGATCGGAGCAGGAGCTTGGTTCGCATTGCCAGCACTAAGTCAGACCTGTTCCTAGTGCATGTTGGACTCTGGCAGGGCTGTCCTTTCTCACCAGTTCTGTTCATTATTTTTATGGACAGAATTTCTAGGCGCAACCAGGGGCCGGAGGGAGTCCAGTTTGGGGACCACAGGATCTCATATTTGATTTTTGCGGACGATCGTCCTTCGAACCAGGACCTTCAGCATGTGCTGGGGCGGTTTGCAGCTGAGTACAAAGTGGCTGGGATGAGAACCAGAACCTCCAAGTCCGAGGCCATGGTTCTCAACCAGAAAAAGCTGGCTTGCCCCCTCCAGGTTGGAGGAGAGTTCCTGCCTCAAGTGGAGGAGTTCAAGTATCTTGGGGTCTTGTTCACGAGTGAGGGAAGGATGGAGCATGAGATTGACAGACGGATCGGTGCAGTGGCAGCAGTAATGCGGTCGTTGTACCAGTCCTTCATGGGGAAGAAGGAGCTGAGCCGAAAGGCGAAGCTCTCGTTTTTCTGGTCAATTCTGGGCATGCCTCACCGGGTGGAGGCCCCGGGGGAGACCCAGGGCACACTGCAGGGACTATGTCACTCAGCTGGCCTGGGAACGCCTCGGGATCCTCCCAGAAGACCTGGAGGAAGTGTCCAGGAGAGGGACGTCTGAGCATCCCTGCTTAGACTGCTGCCACCACAACTCGGCCCCGGATAAGCGGAAGAAGATGAGATGAGATGAGATGAGATGAGCTCACATTCAAGCATGTGCATACTACAGGGAGTCGCCACTGCAGCCATGGCGGCTTGTTTACTTTCGATACTTCCCTGGATTCATGTATAAGAGGTTTGTAGTTATATTGCCGATGCTGACTTCTATTTAAGATGCTACATACAGTAAGTTACATTATGTCTATAATTATGTAACGCATTGAGTCATGCAATTGACACATATCACATGTTCTCACTCCTCACGTGCCTGTTCTCTTGTTAACTGTTTGTCTTTGCTTCCTCTGATGTAACGCATCAATCATCCTCTGTTTGAATCGAAAGCAAGCAACAACAAATCATTGTGAGAAGCAGCCAGTTATGAGTACTATAATATGACAGAATGTTGCCTAAATGCCACAGGAGATTAGAAGCCCTTTACTCTTACAAATGACAAATTATCTCTACCGGGTTAACCAGATCCAATTCATATGTGGTCAGCAAAATCCAAAGACCTTGATGATGTTAAATAGAGAAGCTTGTAAGTTTTCATCAAGTGCAGTGGCCATGATGACACATTATTACCACCCATTACAGCGTGGCTTGTGTTGTTTTCGCCCCCTGTGTCATCATGGCAAAGTGTGTTTACCTACTGTTACAGAAGCTACCACAGAGGCAGTTTGGAGAGGCAGGTGTTTATATGTTATAGGTTATACAAATGTGCAATATGCAGTCACAAGACTTTGTTTTTCCAGTTCTTTTGTACATGTTTTTTTTTTTGCCAACTGTGAAAACTAATAAAAGGGAGAAAGAAAATGAAAGTGTGCGTTGTTTCACACATTTAAATTCCCAAACTTTACAGGACAGACATAGGAAATGTAAACCTATGGCCACTTGGCACTTTACCTTTTTTCATATCTAGCCCCTCTAAAAAAGTAATGGAATATGCCTGTTTTGGAAATAAAAAATCAGGACTTAAGAAAGAAAGGAATAAGAAATTTGGTAATGAGAATATTCTTCTGAGCACAACTTTTGACAAGGAAATAAAAGTTTCAATAGTTGAGATGGCTGCTTTACATTTTTGGTTCAGTTTAATTTAATATAATGACCTGTGACCTGTGCTCTGTGTGGAGGCACTGTACAAATGTCAGGTTCAGACACGAGAATATTCTACACAGTAAATAAATCACTTTCTCAGATATTCAGGCATGTTCATTTCAGACTACCTTTGAACTGTGTGTGCTGTGTGTACGACAGCTACTCTAGAGAGTTACCTTTAATTACCGCATGATGCTTAGAGGAACAGACCACAAAGCAACAACGATTCTTTTCTATACATTATGTCTGAGTATTTCCTTGCAGGGTATCTTACTTTCTCACTCTGTTTCAATATGTTTACCCCACAACTCATGAAATCATTTGAGGCACAGAAAAACAAGGCATACATGTTATGATCAGGAACAGATTTATTGACAGCTCAAAATATGATTGGAGAAACATTTAAAACATCATTGATAGCTACATTTAGCTGGCCTGCTTTACATGCCACAGACTGTACAACCTGGAAAGGTGGTCATGTAAAAAAAAAAGTCACATTATGAAGTGATTAACAATGTTGATTTACTGGGCTTTTTTCACAAATCACATAAATACACCAACAGATTATTTTCTTTGTGGAGACAAACTCATGACTTTTGCCTAAAAACTGAACTTTTACCACAAATAAAACTTTGAATTCGATTTCTTATTTGTGTCAATTTGAAACCGTACATCAGCGGATTGATAATCGGGGGAACAATGAGAAATTCCATCGCCATAAAATTCTGGACACTTTGTGATAATTCTTTCGAGCCATATCGCATGTATAACAAATCAAAAAGCAAAGATCCCACAACAACGATTAAGGAGAATAAATGTGGTACACATGTCTGCATAAATTTCCTCCTGTTCTCTTTGGATGTTAGGCATTTTCTGATCATGTATATATAAGACCAAACAACAAAAATAACATGGCCAAAATAAAAAGTATAATTAAAAGCTGGAATAATAATTTTTGCTATGGAGGCAGTGCAAGCTAGATTTGAAATTAGCCAGTTAACACAGTAGATCTTTGGTATGTGTGAGCCACACAGCCTCGATGTTGATGTTGTAATTGTGCTCATGAACAACAGGTAAAAAGGAATGAGCCAAGCAAAAAACACAAACACACAAACTCTTTGTGTAGTCATCACAGAGTGGTACACCAGAGGTCGACATATAGCCACATATCTGTCATAGGCCATCAGAGCTAAAAGAGAGAAATCAGCACAAGCAGAAGAGTGCAACACAAAACCCTGCAGAAAACATCCAGCATAAGAGATGACATGAGAGGGAGACAGAAGATCTATGAGGAACTTTGGGTAAAAGCCTGCTGTCCCATAAAGTCCATTGATGCACAGATTACAGAGAAAGATATACATGGGTTCATGAAGGCTTTTATCCACAATAATTGTCACAATAATGGTCGTATTTACCAGCCAAATCACACAGTAACACAGTAAAGTGACAGCAAAGAGAGTGACTCTGTAGTTTGCGGTGCCATTTAACCCCGACAGTGTAAACATAGTAATTACTGACACATTATCCATCACAGAATTTTACAGTATCGTGTTTCAGAGGTAATACTGTACCGACAGGAAATTACATTTGCAGAGATGAATCTGTGGGTGGGAAAAAAAGGGGCATTCTGTGTCCACCCATCCCTTACCTGATGTGTTCGCGTGTGTTTATATTCTTTAACGGCATGACGTTTAACAACCTTATTCACATGAGACCTCAGACTTGTAGAGTCAAGTCTAGAATCATGGTAAGCAAGTAAGTAAATGGATAAGTTTTTTTTTATGTAGACATTTTATTACAAAGTCATTTGGTGCATCAATTACAAAAAGGTCTGATGAGCAAGAGACAAAAAAAATCAGTCAGAAAGGTTGTAAATGTTATAGCAGGTGTTTTTTGCTTCCAGTCACATCTGTGATTTCAGTAGAGCAGCCACCTTAGAGTCAAAGCTTTGTCAGAGTGCTTTACAGTAACAGGATAAAACAGATAAAAGCTTGCAAAATGCAGATAAGCTGATTACTGGGAGTGTGTTTTCGCATCAGTGTGAAGCAAAGAAAATAACTGAAACTAATTACAGACAGTCTGTAACGTTAGTTTTAGGCATTTCTGACTCACACGTGGCTGATAAAGTGAACACAAAATATAAAAGGGCTGAAGAACAGCATTAGCAGTGGTGCAGACATCACTTTAAATACACGAGTGATGAAGAAACATCAAGTGACTTCTACTAACAGAAACATGTTCCACGTGTTGATAATCCTCATATATCGTGCTTGAGGTGCTCACGGAAAGTAAACAGGACGATGCTGCTGTCTCAGAGCGCTTGGTGCTTCCAGCGCTCGTATGGAGCAGCTGTACTGCTATGATAACACATATCCAGTTTGTTGAGGTAAATAGAACCAAACTGTTGCGCACGGATGCCTGCTCTCTGCATCTTGTTCTCCAGGTGAATCTACGCTCTGATCAGGCGCAGCAGTTCATAGCAATGAGTCGATGCACATTATGCAAATCAATGTATTTTCATAACCAGTAACATCAATTATATTGACAAGCTTCCCCAGCTTCAATCATAAATATAGTTTAATATTAGGTGTTGCACTTTGAGACAACACGTGCTAGTGGTTAACTTCTGAGTGACGGTGAAGCGAGTGGTTGTTTTTTGTTTCTTTGTACACACAGCAATGGAACAGCATGGCAGGCTGAACTTTTCAACCAAAGTCTCTAAATTACACCATGAAGCTAACTGTGATGGAAGTGGAGAAGAGTGATAGAAACAGAGCGCAGATGACATGTTGTCAACTACAACACCCGAGTGCACTGCAAAATGTGCAGGACGGGTGACGCTTGCTTGTTTGCTTGTGCTGGTGGCTTTTATGCTTTTAATTCGATAGGACAGCTGGAGTGAAGACAAGAAAGGGGGAGAGAGGATTCGAGGGGATGACATGCAGCAAAGGGCTGCAGGCTGGAGTCACCCACGGCTGCTGCTAAGGACTCACAGCTTCAGTACATGGGGTGCATGCTCTCACAACTGAGCTACAGGGCGCCCCAGAGCTCTGATTTTTAATTTAAGCGTCTGACAACATTGTAGAAGGGACTGCTATAGTGAGAGATATTTCTGAAAGAGTAAGAAACATTTTGTTTAAGCAGAAACCGCTGTTTCATTGCTCTTGTTGGGATCCCTGCAAACAAGCTACTAACAAAAAAAAGGGCACGTCATCAAATATTCATATTCAACGGCAAAATCTGATTCGACTGAAATAAATTCTGAGTCGGGTCCAGCCCTAGATTTTAGTACTCCATATGTTAAACCATTCTGAGTAAGAGCGCTGAGGTGACATATGGTGTCTTGAATCAGCACTAACATTAGAATGCTATGCTGGCTGTCTCCCACGTTCTGCACGAAACGCAAACTTAATAGCACAGTGAGTCCTCCCAAATGTTTAATGTAGTCAATCTAAAGCTTTGATATGCTCCAGTCGGTATAGCACACCAACTGACAGTACATTTTTTAGCAATGCTGGGCATGTGAGGACCGCTGTGTAGGATATAGATCTTGGCTGACTGTCTCCTTCCAAGCATGTAGGAGAAAATAAAGTGGCTGCATAACTCGCACAAAATGTGAAAGACTGTATCTAGAGCCAGTGTTTGGTTTGTCCTTTCTGGACTACTGTAGAAAAGGCACAACATGGCGGCCTCTACAGAAGAGGACACGTGCCCTCTGTAGATACGACTCATTTTAAGGGGTACAAAAACAGAACAGTTCTTATTTTCAGATGGTTATACATAAATGAAAACATACATTAATGAATTTATTTTAATAATCAAACAATTTTATTTGATCCTAGTATTATTCTTGTGTCTGTTGGGGCTTGTATGGAAAGGACAAGTGTAGTATGTTTTTCGAGCAACACAGTAATCATCGCTGTTGTTGTTCTGTATGTGTAAGACACGAGTGCTGCCGGCTGCTGTGGAAAAAACAAGAAGACATTCAAAAACTATACAGCACCGGGAAAAATAAAGTTGCCAAACAGAAGAAGGAGTTGTCCTTTTTTAAGAGTGCAACACAGGTTTTATGAACCAGTTAATTCATGAGTCCATGAGTTGATTGAAAACTTTCTCGGCTGATCTTGTTAAATGTGCACTTGATGGAAAGTCTATGTACATGGGCAGGGTATAGTTAGTAATCTCTAAGATAAGACTGTTCTTTCATTTCAGCATAACTTTATAACTTAACAAGAAAAAAGGATGGTTTGGCAAATTTAAAGCAGTCTCGTGTAACGACTTTGGCCGGTGTTAGTGTTCCCCAAATCCAGTAAAGAGCAGGACAGAACTTCTGACGTAAACATAAATTACAAAGTGGATGGATCATCAACTTTTTTTTCTTTTTCTTACTTAACAGGTAATCCCATAAAATAATGTAGTTTGCTATTGATATGCGCCTTGGTTAGCTGCAATACTATGTAGGTAGTAAGCTACAGTTTTTGCTTATATGTTCTGGATTTTAAAGATCTTTAAAAAAGACACCTTCCATCATAAACCTTTTTATATCACTTTTGCTGTTATACACACTGTTGTTGCCGTACTGTAAGGCAAAATCCAAAACTGTTGCCTGCCATGACTAATAACATTACCATTGCCAAATGGGAAGAAACGTCCACCTTCTGCTGTTTTTCCAGGTTTAAGACATTACACTTGGTGGAAAGACACTACAGAAGTGAAGTGTATACTAACAATTGACAAAATGGAAGCAAAGCCACTATGACTTCCTGTCGCATTAAAGAGATGTTAACTCTGATTCAATAAATCGATTCCGCATATTGAAAAGGAGCTATACACAGTTTTTTTAAAGTTTTTTTTATCAGGTTTCACTTAGCTGCTCCATATAATACAATAACTAAATTTATATGGTGTGACTAATGCTGCCTATGAAGGATAACAATCTTGGAATAATGCACGACCAAGTTGTTGTAATAAGAGGTTTTCATGAATGCGGTATTACTCACAAAATAGTGGATTGTCTAAAATAAGGTTGCCAACAGAATTAAATGGGAGTGATAATTGTAGGCTACATGTTTCATGTTCCATTAGACATCGTTCTTCAAAATCACAGCAATTACTTTAATGAGTACAATGTTAACATAACACATATCATAGAAAATAATTTTCTAAAGAATATATTTTATTAATGTATGTTGGTAGGCTGGTGAGTTAAATTGAGATATTTTACTGTGAATAGCCTTTTTTTTTTTTTTCACAATAAAATTTCATATACTATACCTGTACAGCAGTGAAAAGGTAAGACATACTTAAAAGTTTGTTTCATTGTAGTGTAAACTGTGCCTTCGATTGTATAGTCATGATGTTCTGCTCACTTTGATTGAATTTACATTTTTATTTGACTCAGTGCACACAGGGCAATGTAGTTTGGTTCTTAGTTAACTTGTATTTTGTAAGATCTTAGTCAAAGAACCACAGAAAGGAAAGAAAATAGTTCACAGACAACTTGATAGGAATTTAAAGGGAGAATTCACATACGCCTGTATGCTATTTGTCCTTTTTTGTTGTTGTTGTGAGTTGCAAATTTTT
>JAJHUR010124418.1:962-14350 GCA_027495735.1 Lutjanus campechanus | reverse complement strand
GGAGCCCAGTGTTAATGCAGGGGTCCTAGGCGACCCAGGAAAATCTGTGTATGTCACACTTATTTCCTGCATTCTGGTCAATTTACATGCATTTAAATAACTACAGAACTTGGGCAGAATTGTCTTTGAAGAGGTGAATGCACAAATTCAGACCGGACCTGGTATTGGATCTGCCCATATTAGTTGTCCTTGTTGCCACCAAAGGCTTTTTAGCGTGGTAAGAGCGAAGTGCGAGCTGTCCATAACCACATGCCAAATATTACATATCTCTTGACACAGTCTAGAGCTCATGCATTTTGATTTTAGTTTGATGGTCTAGTTCAGTATTATCTGAAGTGTGGTTGTATGAGGTATCTACAGTTAGTGTGTTAGCTACAATAGGTGGCAGTCAGCACTCAGTTTGGAGAAACAGCGAGGAGTACCAGCATGGAAGCTAAGCAATGAACTGCTGTGGACAGGGTCAGCAACAAAATCAATATCAGTTAAAGTGCACTATATATTTAGAAGAGCGGAGCTGCTGGTTTACAGATGCCTCGATCTGTTAGTTTGTTTGCATTATTGTGTGACTTTAGTGAATCCGAACAATCCTTTTAAAACAGAGAAGTCCCCCAATAACGCACGTAATCTAACAGATTGAGGCAGTGGTAGAGCAGCAACTCCCGTATTCTGCAAGGTAAAATTAATGATACTGCCTATGGAATTTGGTTGGTTTGGAGAGATATTATTATATTATAAATATCTGCATCTAGTGCAACTAATACTCTGACTACTGATGTCACACAACACTACATCAAATAATCCAAACAGTCCCTTTAATATTTGTTCCAGAGTAAGGTCTCACTTCCTTACAATCTGACAACATGTCACATGGTATGGTAAAAGTATGCTAACATTGCCTGAATATTACATACCTTATAAGACTGAGGGGACAGAAATGTTCAGAGCCAAAGTGAGACACCAGGTCTACCTGAAAAGTGCAGAAATGATTCAGATATTAAAATGGAAATGTGAACTGTATTATACCATACGCAAATCAGCACTCTCAGCAGGGCAGCAGGGGTGGTGTTACTTATAAACAGCAAAGCCGTGATTTTGTTTTGTTGTAAAAATCAACACAGTGGGTTAAAATGAAACAATGAGAGGGTGATTGGCCATGTGGGTAAATCTGAGAGGAGCATCTCAGTATAGTGTAAAGGGCAATCCACACCAAGAACTATAAAAATGTCGTTCTAACTCAAGTGGGCGGAGGAGTCTGGACCACAGCTTTATAGATGTGATAGTGACTCTGTCATCCACTTGAGTTAGAACGGTGTTTACAATATTTTTAGTTATAGTTCTTGGCGTGAACGTCCCTTAAGTTAGATCATTTGACATATTACTACAAGCTTGATCATTTGAATGACGACTGGTGGGCATCAAATCATTACGTGTGATATGAATGAATGTATTCAAAGAGTGTTTCTTGAAGTTATAAAAGGTTAGAAGCTAGCAGCAAGTTAGGTATGATTCTGTTTAGAGCTGATTGCACCACGTAAGACAAAAGAAAGACGCAAAATACACCCGCCTCCTCCATGTTTACTTTTCAGCTCACTCAAGCACAGACCTCTACAAGAAAATCAGGCTAACCTTTATGTACTTGGTGAACATCTGAAGCAAGAGAGACAGAAAAAAGAGAAACAAAATTAAAGAGATGTACACATGCATTCAAAACAGGTCCAAATATTCTAGGTTGGTTTTAATTTGAGTCAATTCTGGCGTAAAATATCAATGAAGCCATGTCCAAATCTAGAATATAAAGCACTGTCCAAACTGCTGCTGTGACATTTTACATTTCATTTGCTGTTGCTCATATCAAGAATAATATGAGCAACACTCAACCGTTACCTGACCTTTGCTAATACAGTGTTATCATTCTACAGACCGTGTGACTATAAGGAAAAGGAAGAAAAGGCAAAGACTTACATGGACACAGTTAAACAGTTATATGCTCACCTGCCTTAAGACATTACAGCGATTCCTCTGCATTACTTAAACGTAGAAGAGAGACTGATGCAGTAGTAGTGTGACTAGAAAAAAATATATTGTGCTCACCTTCACATATTTAGCGTAAAGATGTTCATCTAATGGGAAGCTCTGGACTGTGCGTTCATCACGGGCGTGAAAGGTTCCCAGCTTCAGCCACTTGTTTGTCGGATATCTGCAGGAGTAGATTTACAGTCAGTTCAGTGACATGGATGTCTCAGGATTATATCCTGAGGTCACTGAAAAATACAGAATTTAATCATTCAAATTTGATGCTGATGAGACTTTTTTCCATAAAATTTCCACAGATTTATTAAAAGAATATTAACATTTAGCAATATTCCGGTACATGTTTTTGATACATAGCTTCACTTAAAATAATAATAATAAGATACAGTAAATTGTCCCGTATTGTGTTAGAAACATGTCTGTTAGCTACATTGCACAGAGTACCTATCGCTGATGGAGACAAGGAAGTCTTTGGGAGTAGAAGAGAAGAGCTCAAAGTTAGCAATGTCCAACTGCTTCACCTGGATAGGCTCACAGAGCTCGATGATGAACCTGAGCGAGACCAAAAAAACAAAGCTTCAAAAATATGGCATCAGGCCGAGATTAATAGAAATGTTCTCAGGTTGCATCTGTGGATGGAGAGCATGTATGCATACCACATACCAGATTTTGTTACTGCAGGGGTTTAGCATGTACAAGTCCATGTTCTCCTTCAATATGGCCGAAGTGCTCTGCATGAAATGAATTCACAAAGTCAATGTGCACTTTCATTTGTAACCATCATCCAACAGAGCAATAAGATTCCTCAGTAGGGTGTAGTGACATGTTAGTAGTACCTTTGCCTCAGGGTTAGCACCAAGGATCTTGGCTCCACACTCCACTGAGGCGTAGTTATTGAAGTTTTTCTGGACTTTCTTCACAGTATGAGAAGCCCCGTTGTTAGAAGTATGAGTAGACTGAGCTATGGAGAGGATGAATATAACAAAGAATTATGGAGGATAGAGCTGGGTGATAGAGCTGAAAAAAATATCACAATAAAATGCTTAATTTCAGTCTATGTCAATAATGACTGATGATACTTAATAATAATTTAATAACCTATATCTAATAAAGACCAGAAGAACTCCACTGTCTGCACCTGTAACAAATTGGAAATGCTATATGTGTAGTTTTTATTTAAACATTTATGTTAATAATTGAATGATTCTATGACTCTTTACAGTTTTTACTGTTAAAAGGTTATACACTTTGACGCCAGTAGATGGTGGTCTGGTGCTGCTGTGGAACCGTTGAGGAGACTGTAGCTACAAGCTCAGCTCAGACATAAACAGGCTCTGAGCATGACACTCACTTTGGTCCTCTCTCTGTTGATCCACAGATAAACTGTTTACATAGTGGCTACACAGCGCTCTCTAGCCTGTGTAGCCCTTGACGCTGGTCCAGATTTCTCCTAGGTCTGGTGCCGGCAATAAACTAATTTTCTCACTCTACACCATTTTTGTTGTTGTGTCATATGTTGATTGTGCAAATGAATAACACACCTGTTAAATGATTGGCTGTTTGCGTCACTCGAAGCATGCTCCATTATCAAGCTATTTATAACAAGCTATTTTTTTAGGCAGGGGATAGTTGTCATGTACTTAGTGGTGGTTTGCATTTAATCAATTTAAAGGCATAGTTTGGATTATTATCAGTGGAGTTGTGAGGTTCTTCTTGATAGCCAGTGTATTAGCCACAGAAGATGCCAACTGACACATCCCCAACTTCAAGAAGCAGACAGGGCTACGAAAGTAAGTGTACACTACATTTAGAATATTTTCACTGCTTTACTTTGCCCTCAGATAGGTTTTCAGATCGGAAACCTACCCAATAAAAGCCAAATATTGCTTTCTCCAAACCAAATCACTTTGGTGATTTAAAAGGATAGTTCAGATTTACCAAAGTCACACAATAACACAAACAAAATTACCAGTCAAGGCAGTGGTAGACCAGCAACTCCTGTGTTCAGCAAGATAAAATTACTGGTTTTGCCCATAGAGTTTCATTGGTTTGAATGGACCAATATGTGGCTCTTAAAATGGCAATACACAGACAACTGATAAGGACCACATACAGCCCCACTTTGAATGATCCAGACTATCCCTTTCAGTAAAACTACTGAACTGTTTTCTTGTTGCTATTGATGAAGTGTCTGTGGCAGAATAAATATCACTTTTGTGTTATCACCCAGGCATAATGGGGGAGTTTTGAAATCCAGTACTTAGTTTTACACTTACACAGGACTGTGTTAGAACCTGGATCAAACTTAACATTACTTTACAAGCAGGACAAACTGAACTCTTACTCTTTTCCTTCTCCACTTCCATCACCTTCCGCTTCCACTCATCAAAAGTGGGGATGTCCTCGGGGTCTTGCTTGGTGTTGCTCACACTGGAATCTGGGTCTGTGGTAACAGGGGAGCTCGGGTCCTGTCAAACGCGATAATGAAAAATCAGAGCTGGGACACCTCCTTTGGTAGGGAGAGGAGAATAGTTCACACACAGCATCAGAGATCCTTACTTGCTCTATCAACATGTGTGATGTGTTGGTCTCCAGATGCTGTGTTGCCGGAGAACCCAGAGGAGGGTCAGTGTGGGTTTTGGTTCCTGTGATGTGAACATTGGACATGTTCTCCAGAACTACTGGAGGACTGCTGTGGGAACAAAAAAAACCCAACATCGTCACCAGAGTTGCATTGTCTTTTAAATTGAACTGTCACCATAGTCTACTCAAAACTAACAGTCAATGCCGACTTGACAACAGTTCAACAGAAGTGTGTATATGCGTGTATTTTTAGCTCAGTAAGCAGGGCACAAAATTAACTCTTCACACTCATTTTTGTTACATTTGATAATAAACTTGAAGACAGAGACTAAATATACAAAAGTTCAAAACAGAAAACAAATTAAATGGGGGAAATTATGCTGCAGCAAACCGAATATAAACAGGACACAAGGGAGGAATCAGAAAAGAATAGATAAAAATAAAGGCAAAAATCTAAAAATAAAAAATAAAAACAAAAACATTGCAAAAAGGAGCAAGGTAAAAGACAACAGAAAAGCAAGGACTGAGAAATCCTTTCTGTTCACTTTTTCAGTTATTTTCAGCATCTTACAGTAGTTGGCAAAATTATATATGAACACAGTGAATGAGAAAGTTTCAGTTCTACTCACAAGGATGAATATATTTGCCCTGAATAATCACAAGATTAGATCATCAAAAATATTTGCATCCATCAGTTGTCCATAAAATATATACTGCCCATTTTCAACCATAGGCAATTATGTATTTCAGACCAGAGCAAACTGACGCATTAACATTTAAAAATAAATGGTCAGTGGTTTCAGCCTCTAAGGAACAAAAGACAGATGAACTGAAAATTTAAATATTTTGTGCAGAAAGTAATTGACAGGGTATATTGCTGATACTATTTTAAAATAGGTTTCTTTGACTTTAGGAGCAACAGGACATGATATATAAAAAGAAAAGACCAGTCTACTCTAAGGTACCACTACATCATCCCAAACAGGGCATGAGTTTGTCAACAAAACCGACTTAGTGATCTGTTGTCACATTTTTATCCAACAAATTGACATCACCAATTTGTAGAAAGGGCAGAAAAGGTGTAAGCAATGAACACTGCACACTAATTTGCATCATCACCTTTCCTTGAGAAAATAATGCAGTACTTTGTGGTGAAGTCTTCAAAGGATAATAAGGTCCATCTGGTTTCTATAGCTCACAGACAAACACTAACCCATTGTCATATCAATCAGATTTGAATTTGAATATATATTTTCTATTTATTGTTATAACCCTGAATGTTCCACAATACAGAATTGTATGGTGAAAAACTGTGGGTAAATATGATTTTTCCAAAATGTAACTTCTCACCTATCACTGTCATATGGGTTGTTCTCTTCTTCTTCACAGTCGGCTGGAGGTAGGTCAGAATCAGTGACCTCGGGTGCAGCTACATCAGATGAGTCATCTGAAACACTGAAATGAAACAACAATCCATGTTACATTTTTGCGACTCTTTAATTTCCAGGGAGGCAGCAAAGAAGAAACAAATATTTCTAAGTAATTTGTTCTAAAGCTGCGTTGTAACCCTGAGCTACGTAAATCACATTATCTGAGGCACCAAAAATAATACAGCAAAGTAAGCATTTTGTGCCATTTTTACAAATAAGTGACAGATTAAATACACTGAATAGCTCTAATGAAAAAAAGAAAAAGGCCTTGAGGTAATAATATCTTGCCTATTTGGGATGTTGTCTTGAAGATTAAGGATGTTTGAGTTGTCTTGAAGCTCAGCAGCAGAACCAGATGGAGGGTCAGGGGAAGGCAGCAGGGAGGATGAGTCCTGGTCTTGAGTGATGGAGGTTTCACGATGTCGGTTTTCTGAGCTTTGCTCAGGTTCTGGCTCAGGTTGTGAAATTCCTTTTTCTGCCTCCAACTCTACCTGTACAGAGGACTCCTTTACTTCAAAGGCCTGATGGATAAACAGAGAGGGATATTTGAGCTGTTGAGGAAAGTACTAAAACAGTCCATTAGCTTGAGTTAGACTGGTCAACTAAACACTTTAAGCTTCAAATGTTCCAGGAACGATCAATACAAAGAACTGGACGGTATGATGCACATGACTTCTTATTCAGGTCTGAAACAGTTGTGCTGCTCTGGAGAAAACCAAAATGATAAAATCTCAAAAAAAATTGAGTTTAAATATATCTTTGATATTATTATAAATATGCATTACGCAAACAGAATAGCACATAATCCATTTATGGTATAAATTTGTTTTTGAGGGATGCAACAAATTAAGCCAACTTCTTCAACTCCACGGGGATGTCCACATCCTCAAAGCTAGTAAATAAAATGTGCAAGAAATCCATTGGCACCAACCATGTCATGCCAGCTTGACTGGAAGTTGACTAAATAAGCTCCAAAGTTGGGCTAAATTTTGGTAACTGAAAAAGGTTAAACTTACATAAATGATACATGTATAAAGTACCTCTGAATATAGTTTTTTGTCCTCTTCTTGTGTCGTTTGGTCCTCTTTTTGACGATCATCCTCTATCAACTGCTCATTATCAGATAGGGACTGAGCAGGCAACACCCAACTTTCCTCAACCTAGACAAAACACACATAAATGCATACATACACAGATGAAAAGGACAGTTCAGTCACAGAAGCTAAAATATCCAACTAATTAAATGAGTAGCACATCATTTTTTGGCTGGTCCATATTGTCAGATAATGTTATGAAACTGGTGCCAGATCACATGGCAACAGGTTTCCTGTGTGGTTATATGAAAGAAATATATTCAAAGAATGAAGTGAAATCTCTTGAGTAATGAGGTGGGTTGTATCAAACCCCAATTCCAAAAAGCTGTGTAAAACGGAAATTAAACAAAAAACATTAAAAAGAAAAATCAATCTATAATTGGTTTGATATAGTACAAAGAAAAGATATTTAATGTTCAGAATGGTTACAATTATTGTTGTTTTTTTAAAATATACACTCATTCTGAATTTGATGCCGGCCACTGTGATACATCACCTTTTCAACAGCAAATATTTTCTTATGACAGCAAAATTCTTCCTGATTCTTCCTTGATATATGATTTCAGCTACTGTCCAGAATCTCTTTTGCACTTCATAATGCACCACACATTTTCAAAGGGAAACAAGACTGAACTGCAGGCAGGCCATCTAGTTCCCGAACTCTTTTGCTAAGAACACTGTTGCAACATGAGCAGAATGTGACTTGGCATTGTTTTACTGAAATAAGCAAGGATGTCGACATCCTTGCTTATTGCCCCTCATAAGCCTGTATGTGCCTTTCAGCATCGATGGAGCCTTGACAGATGTGAGAGTTAGCCATGGGCACTAACACACCCTCATACCATCACAAATCCTGACTTTTAAAGTTAGTGCTGGTAACAATCTGGATGGTCCTTTTCCTCTTTAGCCCAGAGGACATGATGTCCATGATTTCCAAAAACAATCTGAAATGTGTACTCGTCAGACCACAGCACATTTTTCCTCTTTGCATCAGTCCATCTCAGATGAGCCTGGGCCAGAGAATACAGCAGTGTTTCTGGATGTAATTGAAATATGGCTTTCACTTCACTTTCATGGTAGCATCTTAACTTGCATTTGTAGATGCAGCGATGTACTGTGTTTAGTGACAACAGTTTGCCCAAGTCCATGTAGTATCCTGCATAAAATTATATGGGTTTTTAATGACATTTTTAATGTACCGCTCTCTGAGGGGTCAAGTGTCACAAGCATTCAATGTTGGTTTTTGGCCCCCTACATGCAGAGATTTCCAATTCTCTGACCTTTTAATGACACTATGGATTGTAGATGTGGATATCACCAGCTTCCTTGCATTTTGTGTTGAGAAATGTTGTTGTCAAACGACTGAGCCTTACAAGGATGCCCCTTTAATACCCAATAATGATACTGTCACCTGAAAAGTTTATGAGTCCCAACTTGAATGTGTTGTACATTAAAGTGTATATTTACAAAAAATAAAAGTGTCTTTGTCTTTGTACTGTATTCAATTGAACACAAGTCAAAAAGTATTTGCAAAACATTTCATGCTGTTTTTATTTACGTTTTACATAATGTCCTAACTCTTTTGAAATTGGGGTTTGAACAATGGAGGTATACAGTTGAGACTACCTTGTGATGATGAACTTTTTCGCCTGACTCTTCCTCCGAACTGACGTCCTGTGAGGACACGGGCCTCTGGGCCTCTTGATGCGACTCTGTGCAACCAACATAGCTACTAGGGTACCTATGAGACAAAGAGAAAGTCAGTCAGTTTCATAATAGCATTGAGTTGGAATTTGTCTGAATATGGGTCACTTGTTAATACACTGGTGAAAATGTGCTGGTATCTAGGGAAGAAGCACAAGTATAGCATTGAATAGGGGGTACGCAAACTCTTGAATAGAGCATACTAAACATTTTATTTGCAGTGAGTCATACACAGAGGAAGCTGCAGGCCAATGTCCCAGAGTGACGCACTGACAATTTCCCAGTGGCCTGTACCCCAACGTAGACAATTTATCTTATCTGTATGCAGAGCCCGGGAATGTTGTCAAAAGACACATCTACAAAAAAAGTTGCATATTGCTCAACCTGACTGTAGCACCCTGAAAAATAAACATGAAATCTGCAAGATTTTTTGAAATGTTATTTATATTTCAATATGTTCTTGTTTTGTCCAAAAACTACTGTATCTGTCACCTGTTTAGTGAAAAAAACAAACAAACAAAGTGATTGTGAAAATAAAGACGCAAGAATATACACCTCTTTTTTTAATTTTTTTTATTAAAGTTGAGTTTCTGTATGTAGATATATTAAAACCCTATTCTTTAGTTTTAAACACAGCAGCTCAGTTGGGTGACACTGTGCCAGAGAAACGGTCATGGTCACAGTGACTGCCCTCACTCCTGGCAGGAAAACAACGATAATTAGCAGTAACAAGGCTTTAAATAATTGCAATAATTATGGCATGTTCCCAAGGGGAAAAGTCCTCCTGATCCAGTATCAAAGGCCACAATCCAACAGCAACCACAACTTGTCAACATATGAGGCCCTTATCTGGATCTTATTTAGAATTCCAGGTCAAGTTCTTTACTTGACTGGGCTGGCTTTTGCAAGTGCTTTGTTGGTCTGACCTTAGAGGCTAAACTAGTCACAAACACTAAAGTGAACAGCAGAGCTTCTGTTTTCTAATTGAAAGCTAGCAGCCATAATGTAACTCCAGAAGGAGGAAGAGCGGTGTTAAGGCATGACTTGCTAAATAATTAACTAACTGTTTACAGACAAAAAGCTAAAGCAGTAGACTTCACAAAAAATAGTAGGAAATGCAAGAGATATTTAGGTGCATCCTTTGTGGTGAAATGAATATTCTGTGTTTGGATGATACTAATACACTGTACATACAGTACTGACTTTTTCAAAGCAGTAAAATTCAGGCATAGGGTGTTGTGTAGTGAAAGAGCTTTTACAGAGCAGGGAGGATATGAAGGAGTGAGCTGCCCACTACGCAATAAATGAAACAGAGCAACGTGTATCCCACAAGTGCAAAGATCACGTGCATCATTCATATGATCATGTCCAATCTCATCAAGACTGTCCTTAAGACACACCTCTGACTCACAAGTGACCTGTGAGTATTTCAACGTCTGTCACATGAATGTCACAAAACAAGATCTAACATTTATTACTACAATTCTGAACCTGAATAATAATCTGATAAGATTAAAGACATGAAGACACGTGGCATCACCTGTATGTTTATGATGTCACAGGATTGGAATAAGGAGCAAATAATTAATATTGTGACATACAGTATCATGATGCAGCCTCTTCATACACATTGAAATTGAGACACCAGCATATTATGTGAATTACTTGTGCTATATAATTTTTATTGTGGGCAAGAAAACTGTCATGGTATGGTATCATGAGTTACTAGGGATGTCACAATCTATATATCAAATCAAAAATCATTTGAAATGAGCACTGTATTTCAATAATCGTATCAAAAGCCAGAATCTGTGATTCCCCCAGTATTTGCTTTACATTCCACCCCTGCATACTTTTGGCATTTGGCACATGTACAAAGAAAAAAACACTTAAAAAATGGCACAGTGTAGCTTACCAACAGTTGTCAGAGCTTAAAACCAGCAATTTCTTGATCTTAGCCAATTAAACTTCATAGTCTAACAATGACATAACGGTCAGTGCAAAATTGGAAAATGTTTAAATTGAAAAATCGCATCATGACCTTAAAATCAAAAGTCATATCACATCATAGATTCAGAGACTTGTGACACCCCAAAGAGGTACCCTTTGATTTCCAGCCCTTCTTGAAATCCTTAAATTTTGTCACACAAAGATCATATAGTCTCAAAATCAACTCTGCAATAATAACACCAGATATATTAAAGAGATAAATGCCACTGTCTAGCAAAATCTCCAATAGAGGGCAGATTTTTATTTTCCCACTGTAAATACTAGCAAATAGGGAAGTTAATGATTAGTCGTTTATCACCATTAAAAATTTAACTGATTAAAAAGATCGACGCCATGTTTACATCCTACCAGCTACATGCTACAGTTGACATTTCGGCTAAAAACATGGCGTAAATGGCATCTTTTGCAGTTAAATTTTAATGTCGTGGCTCGCGGACACTTGGATTACACCACACAAGCAGGATGGGAGACATTTTGTGTTTGTTTTGTGTTCATTTTTTAACGTTTTATCCATGGTCACCGTTCACTGTACTGGATGAGGCTGCTACCCTGTTTCTCCTAAAACGCCAGGATTGTTTTGTGAACTGAAGACCTTCACCCATCATCACATCGGCATAGTGTACTGAGTGGATGATTATCTAAGAGTGGAATATCGTTTTAACCCAGTGCTAAAGGAAAGGCAGTGTGAATCATATACTCCTGGGCTTAGCTCAACCCTGGGTTAACAATGTGTGTGTGAAAAGGGGCTAAGTTAGCCCAGGTTAACTCTCAGCCCTGGGCTAAGAATATACAGCGTGAAAAGCCCTTTAGAGGAGCAGAGCCTAGATGCAGAATACCAGCACCCTGACTCTGTCTCACCTGAATGTAACAAAGCTTAATTAGTATTATTGGTAACACCTGTGTTTACGCTACTATGTCTACTATGGCTGCTGTGAAAAAGGTATACTAAAAAAATTCAGTCTTTTTTAGGTTCATTTGTTAATTACATCAGACAGACCAGAGCGACTAGACATGTCATAGCATGAATAGCGTGGGTGTGATTAATAAAATTAATGACAACTCCAGTTAGCCAGCATGCACAATACCAGGGCCCTGGGGCTGAAATACAGCTGTTAATTATGTTATTAATTACACCTGTGTTTCTCCTGCTATGACACTTCTGAGTGCTGTGAAAATGTCAATTAACTGTCAAAGCTCCACAGTCTGAACAAGAACAAAACATCTTTACATTGTACTGAGATGTACTCTGCCATGAGTATAGAGAGTAGATATTACAAAGTCAAAAATACTGTCGCTCACGGCTTCACTCTAAAATGAGAGCTAAAGCAATGTTGATGAAAGTAGGTCAGGTCAACATCACCAACATAGCTAGATCTTAATACCACATTACATCATATTCCTCTCTCCCTTCCCTCTCTATGTTAAGTACTCTAGTCAGCGCATGTTCTGGGTTGTTGCTATCCCCTAACATCATAGCAAGAGCCCATGATCATCCCACATAATCTCCCTCTCTGCTGGTTTTACTGTGTTCTGTCAGACTTACACACACCACAACATCCAGCTTTCAAGAGGACTGACATGACTGACGTGAAAGGCCCTTAATCCTGTCAAAGGCTGATGAACCAAATCTGTGTCACGTCAGCTAATGGTAGCTTTGTGACAGTAGGGGTCGTGAGAATAAACAGCCATTGATGTAGACTAGTGATACTCAACTTGCGGCCCACGGGCCAAATCTGGCCCCTCATGGGGTGCCAGTCGGCCCTCTGATCACTTTCTAATTTACAGTGACCACAAATGGATGCCATTTTTTCCACGAAAGAGGGACAGATCTGGCAGTTTTGTATGATAACAACAATAAATTGTGCTGTTAGTAATACAGAGGACTGATCATTGTGTGATGGCCTTTCAGACAGTGGATCAGATGGTGAGCTCCGTTTGGGGAAGACAACTATTAAAGGAGCAAAAGTTACACAGAAATTAAGATAATTATCATCCCATAAAAATGCGATTCATATTAAAAGAGGTTAAATATGCTATTCATTCATCATCAGTCATCCTGGTAGGAGCAGTTTTTGTCTGTTGTTTAGGAATCATTCCAACATTTAGTGATTGCATGATGGAAGATGTTCCAGCTATGTCTAAGAACTGAAATGCAATTATTAAATGCAATAAAATATATGATTTATCTGTCAGTTCTTGTTCGAGTTAAATTAGTTAATAAATTAAGTTAATAAATCAGTCAATTTGAAGTACAGGATTTCAATTAAAGATGAATAATGGGCCTTTTAAAGTTTATTGAATTTATCTGATAAACAATATTATTATTAACGTTTAGGCCCAATGTTGACCTATCACAGCTATGTCGTTGGATATGTGCTGATATGTATATGTGTGTGTGTGTATATATATATACACATACATACATATATACACACACACGTGTGTGTGTGTGTGTATACATATATATATACATATATATATATACATATATATATATATATATATATATATATATATATATATATATATATATATA
>JAJHUR010124416.1:792-31429 GCA_027495735.1 Lutjanus campechanus | reverse complement strand
CCGTGCACTTATGCAAAGTTACTCTATCATCCCCAGCCTGCCAAGGATCCATGCTTGGAAAACATACAGCAATGAGAGTTATCACTCGACAAGCCAGTTGCCTCAGCCTATGGGAAGCTAAATCAAGAGCTGTAGTCCAAACCACGTTAGCTGAGTCTGAATCAATTCTGAAAATAGTTTTTCTAAAATGAAAATAATTCTTTAGAAGTTAAGAAGCGGAGTCTACAGAGACGAATCCATCCAACTGTGATAAAATCTCTTGATTGATGAGGTCAAATACTTCATCAAAGGTCTCCCAGCCTATTTTCCTGGTGTAAATTTAGATCCTTGACAGCTATTACGTGGCGGATTATGTGCTTGTTATCCGTTACTGTGGCCTCATCGAGCGGTGCTGGTCCGATAATCAATGTGGCCAAGCTAGAGAGGCAGACTTTACATATCAATCTGTCTGTCGGCTTGACAGCTTCCAGTCGCACCGTGAGATGTAACGGTCTGGAGATCTGGCTGTGAGACAGAAGCCAAAGATGAGGCTTTGATCAAATGTTTTTCCCCGGGCATTTTAGATCTGAGAGACAAAAAGGGCAGAGAAAGGGTTACGCTTTCATTTCATTTTAACTTAGTTCCATACGCAGTCTAATTATTCACTTATTCTCAAGGCTGCTGATCAGACGCCTTGTACAAAATAATTTTTTCACATTATTCATCCTGCCTTTTGACCTGCTCTGTCTCTCCCGTTCTGTTCTCTCTTTGGCGAACAAAACTGTAAGCGGTGTTTTGTTCGGAGAGCACCTCATTTCACTTCATTAGTGCAGAATCACAAACAGGAGGGAGGAAAACGTGTTGACAAATCAAATATCCCCTGTGAACAGCACAGTCTGAAACAAGGCAATCTGCTATCGACCAGAAGCTGCTAGAAAGCACTTATACCCTTTTGCACAGATCCTTTTTTATGTGGCTTTGCAGTTATATTAGCTTGATCACTCAAATAATCTCTTGTGTGATCAAATATTTATATTCAAGGAGGTGTGTTTGGATTGAAAACACTACATTATTATAATTATTTGTAATAGGGATATGCTGTGTATTTACTCTAACATAACATTTGCAGAGCTGGGATGCATTAAAGTTTGCACGAAACGGCTAGCGGAGTGCTTATCGGTTACGGAAGTTTCCTGTAAAAACAGGCAGCTAGGGAGGGACACGTTGCAGACATTCACTGGCGTTTACAGTAGCCAATAGCGTTATGACCCCAAGAGTATGAAACAATGGTATGTGCTCCTGCAGAATCCACAAGTCTGTATGATACCAGCCTTATTTTAAGAGAAGTTGCTGATTTTTTAAAACCATTTTCCAAACTTTTTTCTTTCTTTTTTTTTGCAAATGTTTCATGTATATGATCCATCTTGTTGTAAAACTCTTTAGGGATTTTGTGAAATGTCAGTGGAGGGAATGAATGGGAAATTCTCCTCTGAACCAGAGCCATAGAAAAAGTTCTCTATATGCTGCAGTACCGAGGTGGTTTTCTTGTCAGGTTTGGCTCCCAGCACCCCTGGGCTGAGTCACAACTAACTGAGCTAGGTATTAGTATTAATTGATATTAATCAGAAATTTAAGGTTGTCAGGACTGGAGTAGTAAGTCAGGACTCCATTCAGGCTCTATACACGCAGACAGTGTTTGAATATCTTGGTTTTAGGCTGTTGGTTAGTCAAAACAAACAGTCTGAAGATGTTGCTCCATCCTTTGGAGAATTGTGATTGTGCATTTTTAAATCAATTAATATTTTTTCTTTGTCCTATTTGTCTATAGTTGTGTTCTCTATTTGCTAATCTGTCTCTGCGCGCTCTCAAACCTTGACTTTCACACCGTCCAAGTTGTTTTGCGCTCACTCAGTATTTTTGACACTGAGGGAGGCTGTGTTCAACCCAGCGACCAGCTTTGTTCACTTGGAGGCTGATGCTGCCTGCTAACGGGAGCTAACAGTTACGGTTACCTTAGGGTGACCAGATGTCCCCGTTTTCCAGGGACTGTGCTCATTTTTGGTTGCTTGTCTCTGGAGCTGTCCCCTGAGGTGTTCCTGTTTTTAACTGTGTCAAAGAAACCTAGATAGGAAGAAGAGTGTAGGAGATGGAGAAGGAAAGGCAAAGATAATTACTGAGCCTGCCAATTTATTATTCCAAACAATGTTTTTACGATAAAATTAAAAAATGAGGCAAGCAATGAGGATCTAACCAGTATTTTTGTAGTATCTAACAGTGTTCTGTTTATTATTTAAGATTGGATATTAGGGCTGCAAATAACGATTATTTTCATAGTTGACTAATCGGTCCATTATTTCTGATTAATTGATTAATAGTTTATAAAATGTCAGAAAATGGTGAAAAATATCAATTACTGTTTCCCAAAATCCAAAATAACATAATGGAATGTTTGTTTTGTCCACAAATATATTCAGTATACTGTCATAAAGGAGTAAAGAAACAAAAAAAACAAAAAATCATGTTTAAGAAGCTGAGAATTTTAACTCAATTACTCAAACCAATTAATCGATTCTCAAAATAGTTGCCAATTAATTTAATAATCCATTATTAATCGATTCATCGATGAAGCGATGCAGCTCTATTGGATATATTAATGATACAGTGACCACCGACCTGAAAATGTCATTTACAGTTCGGCAGTCTGGTTTAAGATGACCGATAATGGTCACCTTAAGCTAGCTACTTTAGCAACAAGTAAGCTAAAGTCATCTGTCCATCAGGAAACTCTGTAATTAAATTACCAAAGGTTGAAGTTGAGCAAGCAGAGGCCATCAGAGAGGAAATGAGAAAATACTTTCTCAATGAAATATGATCCAGTTTCACAGTGTTCATACCCAGAGAAAATAAAGGTAACGGCGCGTTTCCTGCTAGCTTTTGCTTGCTAGTTGCTGATTGCTATAACTGAGTGAGGAGGCGAACGTGACTAAATGTTACATGAATATAACTTTAATATTACCCTGTTACCATGTCTATGAACATGATTTCTGCCTGACTCTCTTTACAACATCATTAAACTACACCTTGTTTTGATGTGAGAGACCCCTAGCAGCAGCATATTGTGCATTTAAAGATCATTTTTGACCTCATGAAAACTTTAAAACGTGGATTTCATGAGTGTCTGGACTGTGTTCAGTCCAATGCACCAAAAACTAAATGACTCTGGCAAGTGTCATTATGCATCCAGTGAGTGTGGTGAATTTAACTGTCAGCCTGAGCCCCTTTCACCTGTTCGGTGGCGATGTTATTCTTTGATTGTGTTACCGGTTGTGACAAGCGTAGCGGGACGTGACACGCTGTAGTTTCACGTTACTCTTCATCAACAGCGAGCCGCTCGCAGTCAGTCACTCACTCGGCCAGGGGTCACGTAAGGACGTGAAAGAAGAAAGAGGGAGACAGAGATAGAGGGGAGGATATTTACGGCTCAGACAGTGGCGAGGGTGAGCTGCATCCCAATGTCTGCTACTTTACTGCCTGGCTCAAGAACTCTCTCAGGAGAGGAGGAATAAGCTTGTGCAGAGAAATTGCAGGTAATACAGGCCTCAGAGTCTCCAGGTGTGTGAGTTTCTGTGCACCGTCAATAGCTGAAAAAGCCAACCATCACCCACTTGGGAGGTCTTATAGGAGAAATCCATCAAATCGGACTCAGTGTTGGACATCATCTAACAGCTTATCTGTCTGTGATGTTCAGTACATTGAGGTCTTTGTGATGAAGCGGCGTAACTTAACTTTTTTTGCTGTGCTTTCTTTCTCTCAAACTGTCTCTTCTGTTTTAGTTTTAGTTGATTTTGTGATCTTCCCATAATCGCCCACTCCCTTTCTTAAAAATGTGTCAAATTAGGCTTTTGTTAGTTGGATAATGGATTTTGATGTGGTTGATTGTTGAACTTTGGTGCAAAATAATAAGCCTTTACTCTTTGATTCTAGCAATAATTCTCCGTTGTCTCCAAATATCATAATGTAATGTCTAAATATGTCAAGATAGACAACAATTTGGGCATAAAAACGCAGGGCACGTCACAAATAATGTTTTGCCTTGTGTGCTGTTGGCCTGTCGGGTTTGACTTCAACAGCAGTAATCAAAGGCGCCTACTGACAGCACTTCTCCTTCAATCATTCCAAGTGCTTGATATTCAGTCTGCGGTGTCCTGTTTCCAGTGATATAACGAGTCTGTCACAGGTGCTTCCCTGGGGCTCTGTTACCTGTCTCGCTTTTTGTTCCACTGATTCAATCCCCTGCCGAATCCATCAGATAGTCTGGCCCTTCCTTTGGTTTTAATGACCGTCCAGTGAAGATGCCTGAGTCTGACACGTTCTCTTACAGTTTTAAAGAACATTGAAAGTGCTGGTTCGACTTGAGATTTGGGATCAAGCCTGATTTATGTCATAGCATTGAGGACTTGGACTTGACTGCTGTGAGACTTGACTTAATAAAGCCTTGATGTTTGTCTTTAGACTTGGTTTGGGCCTTGGTAAACAAAATAAAGACCTGAGATGTGAATTGGACCAGACTGCTCTGAGGCTTGATTACTCTAGACTTGACTCAATGAAGACTTGATGAGACAAACTTCGGTCAACAACATGAGGACCTGAGACTAGGGTTGGGTATCATTTAAGTTTTTTCCGATACTGCTATGATGCTTAAATGATGTTTTTAAAACAATACCAGTGCCTGAAGGCTGCCTGAACTGATACTTATTTAAAAAAGAAAGCATGAGACTATGGCTGTCACATGAAAGATCAACACATTTCATTGCAAAGGCAAATTTGAATCTGAAATTTAGCTATATATTAACTGTTAACTGTCATGACTTCCTCAGGTAAAGCTTTCTGTTTGCTTGTTATCATTTTTAACTGTGACTGGCACAGCTGTTTCAGAGCTATGAGACCAGTGATGTGACTAGCTAAGTATTTAATAATCACCACACCCGCTGATCTATATTCACCTTTACCCTGCCCTGTTGCACGTTGTGCTGCTGCACATACACAAACCAAAATAGAAGATGCGCTTGAAGATGCACATCCGTGCGCCCTGACTACCAAAAGGACATGTACATGGACAGCTGTGGACTCCATAGATGCCTGACCTACCACCTCGCTTTGCATTTATTATTCAAATTTCAAATGGTGCAAAACATTAAATTGAGGTTGCAGTGGATGCTTTTGCACCCTTGTAGAACTGAGCCTGCCTTAACCTGGACATCTATGAGATCTGACTTGCTTGAGACTTGACTCAAAGACTTGAAACTTGGACATAGTTGGACACAAGTCACAGCAATTAAGACTCAAGACTTGATTTGGACTTGTCTGCAGTGAATCATGGCATATTTGAGACTTGGCCGCCTAAAGACCGAAATTTGAAAGCAAAAGCAGCAGTTTCTGACTTGGTAAGGCCTTGCATATGACTTGACTTGACCCTAAAGGACTTGAGATATAGTTTCAGGTCAGACTCAAGTCACAAAAATTAGTACTTAATTAATTAATTAAGACTTGATTTGGACTGCCTAACGAACTTGAGACTTGAATGCAAAAGCCTCAGTTTCTGACTTGGTAAGATCTTGCTTAAGACTTGGAATGGAGCTAAAGGACTTGAGACTTGACTTGACACTTGAAGGCAAAAGACTCAGTTTCTGACTTGGCAATATCTTACTTATGACTTGACCTGGACTGGCCCTGAATAACTTAAGACTTGTTCTGACACAGTCGAGACTCAGACTCATCTGAAACGGCAAAAGACTTGAGACTTTAAAGCAAAACCCTCAGTTTTTCACTATCTTGATCATGACTTGAATGGACTGACCCTAAAGGACTTGAAACTTGTTATGACAGAGTTGTGACTTGATTAGACCTGCTCCAAAAGATGTAAAACAGCTCTGAAGAGCTCAGGAAGCTCACACTGTAAAACTTTCTTCTTGTTAAAGGACCCTGTATCAGCTGTGCGAATGGGCAGGAATTCTAGCTGACTACCATTTATCTCTCTGTCTGAGTCTCACATGTGTTCACACACCTACAGATAGGGCTTCGGCCATGCTTCCTCTGATGAATTGCTTTAGTCATTGGTCCTGGCTGTGTGTGAGTGTGTGTGTGAGTAATGAAGAGGCCGGTGATGCTGTTCAACTCCTCCTCAGTTGCCCCTGAGCACTGCTCTTCCTGAGTGGGAGTTCTCCACTGAACGAGTTAAGAGATTCATTCATCCTGTGAGAGCTACAATAGTTTTTCATTGTTGATGCGATGCGAGAGCGAAGCTGAGATTCTCTGTTTTGTCATGTATGACAATGAGGATAGAGGACTTCAAAGTGAGATAAAGAAACACTCCCACTAATATCTGAGATAAGATTGTGACTAACAAACTCGGAACAGTATGTTCTTGCTCTTGTGCTGCGCTCTGTAGCTTCAACATTAATGACTATTGACAAGTGCATCATCCTTTCATGCTACACTATCCTGCTTCCTCAGTACTGACATATAAAATATGTCGACCGAGGGCCTATAGTTAAGACATGGATGTGAGCTGACAGCTTGCTCACTGAGCACATTACATCTTTCTGTATAAACATGATGCTGCCGTCGGTGACATATGAACACAAACCTGGAGGAGTTTTTGTTGTTGTTGTTAACTGTTTCATACCTGGAGATTTGTTTGTAGATGCTTTATGGGCACATAGCGGAGCTTTAATCGGGTGTCGGTTACCTGGAATCCCCCTTTTTTTTAAAAATAAAATTTGGTCCATATAGCTATTTAGCCCTAGCTCAAAGTCGAGATTAAATGAAAAAAATGCTTTTTTTAAACAATTTTAGATCACATCCCCAGTCATATACCAAGCAAAACAACAAAAAATCTATTTTATCGTACAACAAGATGATGGAAAATATGTTCATTCAAATATGATGCATCCTTATGCAAGCAAGAACCAACCAATTTCAACCAATCATATCATGACATTCACCTGTCAATCACGCTTCAACTTTCGCCACCTCAAACCGCGAGCTTCAGAAGAATCAGCTCGGTTACTGAACAGCTGTAGCTGTATGGTTGTGGCGGCGTGGCGTTCAGGTCCTTTCCTAGCTAGCACTCTGCTCTCAGTTTCATGTGGACTTTAATAATCAAACTGAAACTCAGGTTTTCTGTTGGAGGAGGTTGTATTGACACAACCAGTCAGAAGCAGGTGTGCATCAATCCTGCCAACATAAATCCAGTCAACACAGGAGCAGTTCACTTTAAAACATTTGCCAGTTTAGGAATTGGTGTTTGTGCACAGCTGCATCGATCTCGACCGCACTGTTCGCACCTCTCATGGCAATTTGTCTGTCTCTTATTTTTTTTGGGGCTCTAACACAAGAGGATGGTGCGTCCATTCTTAATCCCACCTGCAAAGCTTTCATTTATCACCTGTTTGTTTGATAAAGGAAACAGCTCTCAATGGACACAACACCAGATCTAACTTAATTAGAGCTGCAGCGGACAATTATTTTCATTGTCAATTGATCTGTTGGTTATTTTTTCAATTAATCGAATAATTGTTTGGTCCATGAAATCTCAGAAAATGGTGAAAAATGTTGCTCACTGTTCCCCAGTGCCCAAGATGACGTCCTCAAATGTCTTGTTTTGTCCACAAACAGCAAAGAAACCAGAAAAATGAAGCATTTTTGACATTTCTGACACATTCTGCCAGTAAATCCCTGTAAATCTGATACGCTGGAGCTTTAAAAAACATGGATTTAAAAAGTTTCTGTCATGCTGCTTCATGTAGGATCTGTAGCATATGTAGTCAGCTTGGATTTACAACTTTTACAAAAGACTCCAACAGTGACCCAGTTTCATATAGAAAAATAACATGAATTTTTCAGTGGAAACTTCTGAAACAAACACTGCAGCAAAATCTACTTCTTTGGTGTCCATCTGTGTGCTCAATATGATCCAAAAACTCATATTTTTGCAGAAACTTTAAACAGAGAAAATAAAAGAAATAAAAACAAAGTTAGAAGAGAAATAAAGTTAAATAAAATATGCACTTTATTCCTCTGAGGACCATACAGCTTGTTTCACATGTAATTATTCAATAGTAAAGAACATTTTGCACCCATAATGGGTTTTTTAACTCTTCGATGTTTGTTTAAAGATACAATATTTGAAGCTAGTATCATATAGACTTATGTTTTCTGCTTTTATGTAACCAAGTGATGTATAGTAGTGATTGGCTGAGACGGGGAGGGTGAGTGAACGGCATGCTGGGAGCCTAATGTTCTTTTAATGGCTGGTGTGTTGCTGTACCGCGGGCAGGGCCTGGAGCGGAGTGATGCAGCTGATTGATAACCTGCACATCCTCTGCCAGCCTTCATGACGCAGCACCAGCAACTCATCCTGCCAGGTTTACCATCCAGGGCCGCGACTGACAGCGCTCACACATACAGCTCGCCACAGTGACTCAGCAATATGTCCGCCTTCTGGGATGGAGGGATTTAGAAAGCTCCCCCGGAAGCCCGTTCCTGCTTTGTAGTCTTGCTGCTTGCATTTGATTTGGGCCTGTTGTTGCATCGAATCAATACTTGTAATCATTCAGTTGCTGTGTGTATCCTGGCTGGACAATTAAGTTATCAAAGCCTCAGAGTCTCTCTTGTGCTTGAGTCACTTGCACTGGTTTTTAACGCTCCTGCTGACGAAAAATGGTTTCATAACAGAATTGTTCATAGTCAGTAATCAGCTTCTCTGTTGCACAATAAGCCACAGTCTTACATGGCTGATGCCAAACTGTTTGTTGTTTTGCAAGGTCACCAAGACGGCGTCAACACCCTCAGAGGTAAAGCCGAATTACAGCCACAATCTCCGCAAGGTTGGGCCCTTATGAACATGAACGCAAGAAACACGTGGACAGAGCAAGACTGCAACCGCAACGCTATCAGGGAGTGTTTGCTGATTTCCATTAAAGGGTAAAACAACATCAAAGGAAAAAAATGGACGCCCTCTGTGTGAGAATGTCCCCTGGGTCATTGTGGAAGGGCAGGGCTGTGGGAAGTCGGTTTCACACAAGTTTGAAATGGAGCTGAACAGTCTTGAGATCACACCGAGCCCTCGCTTTGATGCAATGAATTCAGCAATGATGTAACCACATTTTATATGATCCTCTGAGATCCTACTGTAAGTGTGCTGTAAGTGCTGAAGGAAGAAATTACGCTGAAGGGATAGCATGGATTATTTGAATTAGGCTTGTATGCTAATTACCTGTACCAATTAAAGATGATTACATGTGACATTTTGATCCCAATATTTATTTGATAGGAAGAAGTCAGATGTTGATGAACTGACCTCAACACAGGGGACAGTTGCAACACAATCAGGGGATTTTTGCAACATATTAAAAACACAATAAAATTATTATTAACTTTAGCTTTTTGTCTCAATAAGCATAGTAGTCTGAAAATATGTGTTGTTTAACAGTATTATATCATGAATTTATTTAGTAATATTTATCAAATAAGAGTTATTATTGCAGATGCGATTCAGTCTCTATATTTCACTACAGGACAGGAAAAATGGACCACAACAAGCTTTTATGTATCCCACAATGTGTGTGTTGAAAATGCTTGATACTTACTTTGACTGTTTAGCCTGGGGACAACATGTTGCAACTGTCCCCACCCATGACAGAACATCATGCGCTAGCTAGACACATTTACCTAAACACATATTAATCATGTGACTTAAAAGTAAACAAAACAATCTTTAAAACTAAGGTTTTAGTTTGGTTTAATTGACAAAAAACGTCAGGACAGGATGACAAAAATAGACCTCACAAAAAAAACATCAATACCTCCAAACAAGATTTTTTTTCAATAAATGCAGCAGCAGGTGTTGAATGTCTTCCCTGGTGTGAGGAGGGTCTAACTGAGCATGTGCAGTATGAGTATCATCACTCTAGCATGTTTCTGATTGGAGTAAAACTTGTTGCAACCATCCCCTGTTGCAAACATCCCGCATCTACCCTACATTTTGCTGCTGACTCTGTCCACAGCAGTACAACACTAAGCTTCCTGCACCAGTACTCTTGCTACTCCAAATTGGATGGTGTGCTACTGTAGGCAATACACTGACTATAAATATATTATATCATTCAACGTCACTACAAATAATCCAAACTGTCTTTTTAGAAAACAGACCCTCACTAACAGAGAGATAGTTTTGCTTCGTTTGCCAGTTTTCTTGGTCTTTATACATCACAAAATTTTGCTGCATGTATCTGTCCAATTACTTCAAATCCGCAGCTTTCACACTTCACCTCTCTTCATTCTGAACCTCCTCCCTCAGACAGAAGCTCCATCCAGGTCAGAACGCTGAGATAAACCAAGGCGTGAGAGCGTGGCGCCGCACAAGCATCAGTTGGAACAGTTGTGATTGCAGGTCCAGTTATCAGTTGACTGTGAGAACACAACACTGGTTCACACCCGTCGTTGTCGACTCCCACACTTCCCTTCCTCCTCCCTCCTCCTCGTCGTCCTCCTCTGTCGTTATGGAAAAAGCTCTCAGGCTGCAGCCGTTGTGGGCAAGCAGCCAGCCTGCTGCCACAACTCCTATACATAACCGCAGAATCGAGGGAAGTCCAAAATTAAAAGCATTGTTATCCCTGCGGCTGGTGGCCACGGAGAGATGGAGTGACAGGCTTATTTCATCGTGACGTCTCGGGTGACCTTGGCTGTGGCCTCCAGTCTGCGCCCCCTCCAGACACGCTATTCAGAGCTGCAGTCTGGGACCTTCGGGGACCAGGGCCTGTCAGCAGGACCACAAACATAAAGCCTGTACTCGGAGTCCCAGAGACAAGCAGATTGTTCCAGGATTTCTCACTCTGCCTGTATGGTTTCTATAATTCCAAATCTCCTCCTTTTTTCTTCTTTCCCAATTCTGTTTGAGGCCCGAAATGTCCTTGTGAATGAATTTGAATATAATGTACTATTAGGGTTGCCATGGTGATGGCTGCCGTCTGTGTGCATGTCAGTTGCCATGCAATATTTTTTTCCCTCTTCAGCAGGAAGCTAAGCGCTAAGTGCTAAACTGACACTGTGAAGCAAAGGAAAAGTATGATGCATTTTTGCACCTGTGAATCCTCCTATCATTGTTCATTCCAGTGTTGTTATGAAATAATACATGCCATTTCATTTAAAGGGACAGTTCACCCCAAAATCACATTTAAAGATGCCAATTTTTGGAGATATCAGTTGTAGAGATGTCTGGCTTCTCTCAAATATAATAGAACTTGATGGCCTCTCCTCCATGAGTGGATGCACGCCTCCTTCTGCATAATGTGCAGTTAAATTGGAGCACAGAGCAAAAGGGGGCGGGACTTAAGAAGGGTTAATTGGAATGCCAAATTCCTTATGCACTGCAGAAACTGCTAACACTGTTGTTGACTTGGTGTGGGTGTCGACATCCATCTGCCCTCTCAGATGCAGCTGAAGTTGCCTTCTTTTCACTTTCGAGCATGAAACTTCAAAAGTGCATTAACACATACTGTTCACAAGGTTTCTCACCTCCAGGTCTCACAGGGCGTTCAGACCAAACAACAGCGAATTAAAAATAAGACAAAGGGCAGCACCGGTGGGAGTATGTTCTCTCAGATGTCAGTGAGGTGATGAAATATGATCCTTGAAGTCTGTTTTCAGTAGTTTGGGTATCAGATGCCGAAGAGGTTTTAAAAGGAAGCTTTTTCGGCTATGGAAAGTTATCGATCAAACGGTGAACAGTAGGGCTGCCCTGACTAAAGTTTTTCCTAGTCGACTAATAGTGGCTAGTTCACCAGCTTCCCATCTGCTAGCAAGTCCTGCAATTGAATCCATGTTTCTGTGTTGGTGGCCGCATATTAAGCATTGCAGCAACAAAACTGTCAGCAGCCACCAGTGAACCTCTTTGGTTATGGCAGTGCTGCGACCCTGACTGTCATCCTGCATTATCTTTTACCTGCATGTAAAAGCGGAGCAGAGCTGAACCATGATTCAGCCGCCCAGCAGGAGGCCTGGGCGGCAGCCTGTCTCTTGTCCATGCAGCTTGTGCTCCTTTCTCAACAAAAACCTGGCTCTGCACAGTGATAACAAGCATAAATGAAACACTCTCTGTGACTATCTCCACTCTCCCCCAACCCACCTTCCCCTAGCCGTACCCCTTGTGCCCTGCAAATTAAAGAGCGTGTCTATGAGCCTGCGTTGGCCTGGCAGTGCTGATGAGGTGTAATCACCGTGGAGAGGCTCAGCTGCTCTCTTCGCACCCTGCCATTGAGCTCATTAGGGCAGGAACATGACGCTAAAAAAATTAAAAGCACAGGGAAGCTGCAATGGTCTGTCACTGCAGCGTTATGAGTGTTGCTATGAGTGGATGCGAGCAGGGGTTTGGGACGGTTGCAGCTAGTGTCACTTCTTCAGATGTGACTCTGGGAAAAACTCATTTTCTGCTGGTACTACTCTATTCTTGCAGCCTCATCTCTTTACTCGCACTATATTACAACTGAGCCCACGCCTTTATAGTCAAAGCTGTGAGTTAAGGGTAACACGGCAGCAAGCATCTCTGTTTTCATTTCCTAAACACTTGGAACAAGTGCAGAATTATGTGCATTCATCATCCAAAAGTGTGCCTTAATAGCCAGTTTAGTTGCTTATTTAACATTATTGTTTTCATTCATTTTATTCTTTATTTTTGTGTTGTAATAGGAGAATGGAGCCAGGAGGAGAAATTAGCTTTCCAATTTGTTATTTGATACAGTACAGTGCCCATTATTTCATGCCTTTGATTTTCCCTTGTTAACAGGCAAATACACCAGAGGTCTATTAAAATTTCCTGCCTGTTGCATGGTCTATCTAGTCATTCTCTACTAGATAGATAGATAGATAGATAGATAGATAGATAGATAGATAGATAGATAGATAGATAGATAGATAGATAGATAGATAGATAGATAGATAGAGAGATCGATAGATCGATAGACTGCTGCTGTGAACCCATTTCTAATCATAGACTCTAGAGGAGCAATACAATCTTTGTTAAATCAATAAAGTCATTTTAAAATTGATATTTTGTGTCAAATTATTGTTTTTTTGGCATATAACCATGTGATCAGCAGGATAATGTGCAGACAGCAGGTCATTATTGCAGTTACACCCTTGTTTACTCAATGAAATTTTAAAAATCCCACTTTTTGCATTTGTCATAGTTACTGTTGTATATAAACATTTTGTCACATTTTAATATCAGTTATGTTTTCTCTGTGCTTGTGCATGTTCATCTGTTCCTTCCACCATTACTCAACACAGTTTTCAAAAATCTCAGAATAGTCTGGTCGTGCACGGTTCAGATTTATATCTCCAACGAGTTTGCAGCCATTAAAAGGTTGTCACAATGGCAGCAATATAAACAGGATGACTCAGATGTAGTGTGTTGCCTCCTCTCAGTCTCCAGAGCGAGGCTGCATTTATGAGAAATAAAGCCTTATGAAAGGATCAGTACCCTACTACCCTTTGCTTTTGTTGTCTGTCCCTATCCTCTCACACGCGTCTCCCACTGAAATACAGGTTGCCTGAAACCAGACCCCTCGTCCTGGGGGGGCGCAAATCCAATTTCACAAGTCACACTCACAACAGATTATTCATGCAGGTAGGGTGAAGGGTGGTTACGTGTGTGTGTACGTTCGAATACTCTCCTTTTGAAGTGGTGTGGGCACGTGTGTTGCCCAAGGGCATTTCCACAAAGAGAGGCAAACATGCACACACACATGCATGCACACACTCCTCTGGGGGTGAAAGGAGATGTGTGTATGCCTTTCATTTAACAGAAGGCCATCAGTGAGTCATGCTCCTAAAGAGCACCCTTGGGTACTTGCCTCGCTGACACACATGCAGTGGCTGTCTCAGAACAAGGCTTACTGGTCAATGTTTAATGCTCCATAATTGGTTTTACTGACCAGCACAGCCTGCAGGATGCCAATGCTGATTTGAAGCCTGGCAGCTGAGGCTGACCACCACTGCAGTCTGACCTGCTCTGTTATTGTGAAATGTTAGTAGATATAATTCATATCATCCGCCGTGAGAGGTGTAGCTATTGTCTGGCAGTCATTACCAGGATTAAACTGTCAGGGTTAATCCAGACAATCATGTCTACAATCCCTTCTTCCTTCTCCACGTCTGCTCGACTGAAACCTGCCCAGACATAATCACGGTATATCACACGGATACTTGACCATGACTTGAATAATTATGATTTTCATACCTGAGTGCTGAGTGTTTTCTGTCTTTTCTCTTTACTAGATAACCATGAGCACTGTGGAGGAGGAGCCGGATCACATGATACCATGAAGACAAGCCTGCAGGTCCTGCGCTGCCAGCTGCTGAGTGAGTAGACCCAACAGGGAGACAGATGAGGGCATCAGCAGGGTGTCTTGGCTGTGCAACCAGGAATCCAGGATGCTAGTGGGCACTACAGATGCTTAAAACAGTTAAAATAGAAAATATCTGTAAAAGTCCTGTTATTATCTTACAAATGAGGATTCGGCAAAATTGAAGTTTTGCATTACATATTACACTTTACAGTCATTAATTTAGTTCTATGGGCTGTGAAAAGGAAAAAATCAGACAGTGTGAATTTTCCAGTGAGTAGTAGCCACATTACATGAAACATATTGCAGGTTGGGGCCATTCCAAGTTGAAATTTCTAAATTCAGCCATTGTTTAGGTTGGGATTTCTTGGTATTTATGCTGCAATCATGTCATATTGGATGGATGGTAGAGATCTTTTTGACTTGCAAGCATTTACGTCATCAGACAATTGAAGTTAGTTGTATGAGTGCAAAGTGTGAGGGTTAAAAATACTGTGCATTGACAATATAACACTATATCAATTAGATTTGGGTTCAGACGACAGACTTTGGCTGATGCCAGCCGTCTATTTTGTTTGCTGCTCGCGCATTTCTATAATATTATTAAATGCCAAGTCATATATAGTGGAGCTTTCAGGACAATCAGATTTTCCAAAAATAGTTTGACATTTTAGCAAAGAGGCTTATTCTCTTTCGTGCAGGGTGTTAGGTGAGAGGATCAATACCACTCTCAAATCTGTCCGTTAAATAAGAAGTTGCCGCCAGGACTTAGTTAGCATAGCTTAGCATACAGACTGGAAGCAGGGGGAATTGGCCGCCTAGTCAGGTAAAATCATTTGCCTTCCAGCACCTCTACAGCTCATTAATTAAGACATTATATGACATATATGTGTAGCAGATAATCCCAGTTAAAGCCATCATTTATGTACAGGTTAAACAAACAAGATATAAGATGTTAATTGGGGAGATTTAGAGGTGTTGGGAAGCTGATTATTTACCTTCGACTGGGCCAGGCTAACTCTTACTCCCTGCTTCAATTTTTAATGCTAAGTTAAGCTAATGGTCTGCTGCAGGCCTATTCAACCAGAGGCCCAAGGGTCACACAAGAAGCTGCCTGCAAATGAGGCTGGCATGTGTGTGATATGATGAATAAAAACTAAGGTGCATATCTCTGAGCTACTTTGAGACATCTGAACTGTAGACTGTACGATCTGAACCGAGATGGTATTGGTTACGTCTTTTTAAAGCACGTATGTGCTGAGATTGGGTGCAAAAGGATTGCAAACCGGTCTGTGGCTGCACGTAGTCAAGCCTCTCGTGGCACTCGGGCTGCTGAGCAACAGAGAAACAGGACTGACAAATATTTATTTATTTGCCAGCCACAGCAAGTAATAAACCAGTGTGTTTATTGTGCAATCAGTGCGGTAAGCTGTGTTGAAATAATACAACGTGAAGAGGCACTACATGTCAAATAATAGCTATTTTTCTGCAGGTTTTCCTGAGGAGTTGGAGGAATATATCTATTAACATTAGGCCTTTCAGGAACAAGGTGACAACAGCAACGCAGCTCTCTGAAGACTGCGCTCCATTTCAGCCAAGTTGAACTTTATGCGCAGTCTACGCTTAACCCAGTGGTGAGCGAGGCGCGAGTGTCTGAAAGGGCCCAGTTATTTGTAGCCTTTAATAAATATTCTGTGTGGCTCACAAACCCCCACAGATTTTCCTATGTGGGCCACTTGCTATTGAAGTTGAACAGCCTTGGTCTTTTGACTGTAGCTCTATATTTATGGACAGATATGAGAGTTGTATCCATCTTATCTTCTACTTCCCAGCAAGAAAACAAATATGTGTATTTCCCGAAATTTCAAACTAATCCATTTATGCTATCTAGTGATTGCAGAAATAGTAATTTGCTGCTATATTAATGTTCAAAATCTCATATACAGAACCCTTTAATAATGCTGCTTTGTTCTCTTGGTGTACAGTCGTGCCTCAATAAAAGCACACTCCTTTACAGCTGGAGACCCTGATGGGGAACCTCAATTTGTAGATCTTAGATACTGTACATACAGTGCTCTATCCCCTTAGTTCTTGTTAAAGTTGGAGTTTGTGCTGCTTTAAATTCAGAGGACAGGATCAAGGCTCTGGGAGTGGATGTACGGAGCTTTGGCAGGCTACCAGCGCAGAATGTCACATGAATATGGAACATGGGGGTCAGACTGGGACCCACCAGGCTCCTGGACAGTTAGCTAAACAGGCTGATGATATCTGGTATGCACCCCCAAGCTCCACCTCAGGGCAGCGGAGCCAAAGGCTGTCTGCAGACAAATCTGCCTCAATCCCTCAGAAGTGATAAACTCAGACTGGACTGCTGTGAGCGAAGTGCTTTAAGCTGTAGCAGAGGTGGAGCGGGGTCAGACTCCAGCAGTTTAATATGAAAAGGGGAAGTGTGAGTCAAGGTTGCGGACTAGCTTTGTGTAGAGTTTATATTGAGACCATATTATAGAGGTTCTTTTTGGTTTTGTTCAGTTAGATCCAGCCTTTGAAAGCATAACACTCCCTTTCGCTTTGCATGTTTAGTTGATCCAGCAGGGGCCGGAGTTCCCTCGGGCACATTACACTTCCATCAGGGTTCCCTTTTTACAGTGTGCAGAGCTGAAAGGCCCTCCTGAAATCTCCTGTCTCTATGCAGCACGGAGACATTTCTCATTTCTCTCTCTGGACAAGCCGACAGATGTGCCTTAACATCCTTTGGCTGCGGGAAAGAGAAGAGATGCTGCAGATAGAAGAGAACTAAGATGGATGATCCGCATCATGATCCTAGACCATGTAATAAATAGTGGATGGAGCTTCCAGGTCTGAAAAGTGAACCCAATGCGGAGGTGCTTTAAACCTGCAGTCTTTCCAGCGGCCAGCAGGGGGCAAAAGGAAGTCAGATTTTATGTACTCAAATGAACATACTTCTCAATAGATTTATGACGAGAGTAAACGGTTTCCTGATGATTGATGACTATATTACGACATAAACTGTTTCACCAAAAATGTTTTCAGCAACATATATTAGTGTGCTGTTTAACTAACCCTGTGTTAAGCCCCGCCCTCCTTAGTTAATGTTGCTTTCCATTCTTGCACTGCACATACGCAGTTCACTGTGATAACGGTGGCAGGTTTAACATTGACATTAGCAGTAATTTTTGAAACACTAGCGGCCCTATGTTGTACCCGATGCAAAGTGGATAGCACCATTGGCATTGCGATCTTACTCCAGCACAGTTGCTGTTTTTGCCACGCCTGCAAGATAGCAAATGAACGTATGACTAGTATGTGCGGCCTTCGGTGGGAGGTCTAAAAATGAAGGGGTGGCCAGGCGCATTTGGTATCTTGTGCACGGCACATTGTAGTCAAAACCACTTGCTCCTTAGACCTAAAACCTGGTCAAAGCGCAAAGTCTTTTGCAATTTATGTTCTTCAAAAGATCATTCGTCATTCTGACTGACAACACAGTACAAAACAAAGAACAACCGAAGCGCAAAGTCTGTGGCACTCCACAATCACAAAACACCTTCCCACATAGTGTGGATTAGTAAAGTGTTTAACTGAAGTTAATTGTCATGTTTAACGCAAGACTGCAATGTTTATGAAATGTCAGAAAATGCTACAAATCACCCATCCCATTTTTTTTCAAAGCCCAAGGTGATGTCTTTAATTTTCTTGTTTTGTTAGTTTAATAGCCAAAGATACTCTGTTTCATATGATAATAAAAGAAAGAAAAAAGACTGATGCTTTTTTTTACCACTTGTTGGGCAAAATGCTGGATATGGCATTTTACTTGCCCGAGGCAAGCAAGCAATCCTTAATGTTGATCTCTGCCTTCTGTGCTGGTTTTTGTCCCATTTTCTACCTTTTCTGTCAGTGCACCCTGTGTACTTAAGCGAGCACTGAAACAATGGGGAGAACTTAGTTGTTTCTTGCCAATTATGTTTTGTCTGGCAGCTCGGTCCTCAAAGCAAAGCCTGACAAGTAAGGCAATTTCTTGCAAATTGTGTTTTGAAGTCAGCTCCCTAAAAAATGAATGATAGCTTGAAAGACCAGTTGGTGTGAATTGTAAATGATTACACAAGGCTTGAGTAATCTTCCCAATCTGAGTTTGTCTCGTCTCGCGTGATTAAAGTGTGGTGCTGCAACAGTTTGTGGTCTTTTTAAAGCCGCAAAACAACAGCAAGAATGTCGAAATTCTCAGTATGTGGAAAACATTGTCAGTGTCGGTGACTTTAATGGAGCTGTATATCTGCAGGCCTGTAATTTAGTGCGCTCCCCAGATTCCAGACAACTTCCTGTTTAACGTTTTCTCCTTCCTGTTAGGTCCTTTGCCTCTGTCACAGTTGCTACAGCTAAATCATTATCCCAGTAAACAGCACAAGAACCCTTTGTTGTTCTTGTTTTCCCGTTCTCCCTCCACCTGATCCTCTGATAAACACGTCTCTCTGTTCAAAGCTGCTGTAACCTGACAAACAATTTGTGGAGCATTCAAACAGGAAGCCATTATCCTGTTACGAAAGCTTTCCCTCTTATCGCTGCGCTCACATCTGTAGGGCCCTCCCCGCTCCGCCCATGCAGTAGTCCTCCTCCACCGGGATGGTTCCAGCGGGCCACAGGATGTGCCCTATCTGTCCGTTTCCCCCCGTGGGACAGACGCTCTCCGCAGAATGGCAGACGAACACACCCAGGAGCAAACCAAAGGAATTTGTCTGTTTGTGCTACTGTAAAGATGACACTCTATTTATACACCCACGACACATACGTCCCTACAGTAGGAAGATTTCCAGGAGGATCTGTCTTTGTCAAAGTAATCACGAAATCACTGTTACATAACTGAACAAACTTTGGAAAGAGCGACATTCGTGAAAGTGTTTTCTGTATAACGTGTTACCCTTTGATTCACCCAGTTTTTATAGCTTTACACTTCAACGTTTTGCATTTTAACATTTGCTTTTTTCTTTATAACCCAACTGTTACTAGCAGCAGATGTCCAAATTAACGCAAATGTATGCAGCTACAAGCCAAAAACAAACAGTAACAATTAAGTCAGAGTGACAGGAGGAATAGGAGGATGATTACCACATCAGTAGTAGTAGTAGTAGCAAGAACAGTGTCTACGTACACGTTTACAGGAACTCAAGCCTCAGCAGTGGTGGACAGGGCCGCCATCAAGGGTGGGATATCACATTGGGCCCCACTACCACAAGACAACCCTGCATGCACCACAGAAAAAAGACAATAATCTTGCAGAACATTGTGTATCTTCACCACTAGATGTCAAGTAAATGACCATATTTCAGTCTGCATCAAGGTATTATTACACTATTATTTTAAAATAGGTCGTCACTCAGACTCAGTCACTGAATGCTTCAAACCATCCATCAGTACAGACTATAGGATGTTTTTATTTCAAATAATAATCATTATGTGGAAAAATTATTAAATTGTTTGAATTCTAATCACTGAAAAGGGTTTAATTTTTTTTATAAGAATAAAAAATAACTTTCATGGACCCCCTGCAAATATGCCAGCTGGCATTTCATTCAGCTGTTTTTATGTTGTCGCTCAAAACAAGAAAATAAAAAGAAGCTGTTAGCTTTATTAGTACATTTTGAATGAAATAGTCTATTTATGGTGATAGGTTAATAATTTAATATAAAAAAAACCTAATGTCCTAATATGTTTTAACAGTTTTATGTTGTCTCGTTTAATGTCAAGTTGTCATAAATGTCATGACAGGCGTTATGCCATGTTATTACAGTGTAATGACAGTCTTATGCACACCTCTTCAAATAAAGTGTTACAGTATTTGCACTAATGGTAGTTGTAGTAGCAGCAGCAGCAGCAGCAGCAGTTACAGTGGTTGTAGTAGTGCTGACAGCTGGACTTGAAGTCACTGTGGTAATATACTTACATACTAATGGTTGTAGCACTAGTAGTGGTACCACTAATGCTACAAGTAATAGTAGTGGTAGCATGGGTTAGCAATGGACTTGCAATAGTATTTAAAGTGGTATTAGTACTGTTGCTATTAGTTATGTAATCATAACAGAGGTAATGGCAGCCACAGTGCTGCAGTAGTACTGTTAGTTGTATTAATTGTAGTCATGATAATAGTGCATGTAGTAGTAGTGGCAATAGTACTGTTGGCAGTGGTAACAGTTGAAGTGCAGTGGGTCCACTGAAGTGAGTCAGGGCCCATAGCGCTCTGTCCAGGCGTGATAATCCAATCTTAGCAGCAGTTAGTCAGACAGCTCCCCCGTCGGCCTGCTGATAAAGGGTTTTGTCTGCCTGAAGCTGATGGATCTGATCTGTTTCTGACGGCGCGTCAAAGCTTAAAATTAAAGGCTTGGACTACCTTCAACAAAACTCCCCATTTAAAGCTTTTGATTACTTTGATTTGGGTCTGTCAGCCTTTATCCTCAGACGTGAGATATGAATTCATTTCGTGTAGGTAGCAGAGCCGCCGCGGTGTGTGTGCCGGTACGATGTGATAAAGCCTCATTGGTATTCTGATGAGCACGGTAGATAAAGCCTTCTCCATTTGCCCCGAGGGATTTTGGGGAATCCCATGGAGGTTTGTCCGCTGCTGTGGAGTGGTTGCGATTAGCATAAACGAGGCTAAATGTGATCCATGGAGGGCCGACTGGGCGGTCAGGAGGACATCCTTAATTACTGGTTATGCTTCAATGCCCTGGGGCTTCCAAACTAGCGCTAATGTGTGTTTATCCCATTAGATAATGAGCTGGACATACAGTTATTCCCTTTAGTTCTCATACATTTTCATTTCAGACATTAAGTTAATGATTTTAAATAGAGCAGCACATCCAAAAAAAAACTGCACTGGACAATTGACGGTAGAAACAGACAGGCAAAATTGTTACCATTTTGGACATTGAAGGTCACAAGATTTCTGGGAATTTTGAGGATGGTGCAACCTGTAGCACACTTGCCACCCAGCCACTGGGCGTGCACAAGACAGTGCATTACTAATTATCTGTCCAAAGCCTGGATAAATGGGGAGGGTTGCGTCTGGGAGGGCATCGGGCATAAAAAGCCTGTGCCAAATCAAATATGAGGATCATAAAATCAGATTCCCATGCCTGGTTTGCCAACAAGACAGATGATCCCCTGGGGACAATTGATCTGCCGTGGCGATCCCCAGCTGGGTATCAGCCAAAAAAAATGAGGAAGAAACAACCTGGCGCGAATGTTCTACAATTAAATACCTACTTTTGAGATCTGCAAGAAAATACATATATGAAGGATTCAGAACTTTTTATTATCTTAAAGGTGACAATTATTTAACCCATTAACCATTGACCTCCAAGTTGAATCCAGAAGGAAGGAAGTATTTCAACTTAGCATGTTTCCTTAATCTCTGATGACATATCATGTTAATTTTATGATTTAGTCCAGTAAATATTTGACCCATTTCTCCTTTAAATATTTTATAAGCATGTCGAACAATAGTAAAAAGTAAATATATCATACACAGCATCATTCTGCTATATCAGTAGGTATTTAATCTTCATGAAACTGCAGTTTTAAATGTGACCTCGTCCAGATTGTCATTGGACGTATGTATTTTGTTCCCCTGTACACTCTGCTCTGTCATCTCCCTGCTCAGGGCTGCATGACGGTGAATAAAGGAAGGACTGTAACAGTTCAGAAGTGCAGCCTGACGAACCCTCGTTGATGGATGATTTTGCAGCTCCTATTTTTGGCTTCCTGTAGAGCCTCCAATTCGAAAAGTGCCACTGCCAGCTGCCCACTGATGATGCGACACAACCGGCCTGGCTGGCTCCCCACACTTGCTTCATAGGCAGATTGTCGCCGTACATTCAAACCACATCGTTCTCCGTGTGCACGTAGAATGAGGTGACCCCTGGAAAAAAAAAGATAAATATCCCACCCTCCACGGAGAGTGGCCCCCCCCTCAGGATTGATCATGCAGCCAGGCTAGTGCATAAGCACTGATAGCCTGCATACCGCACACTAAGTGCTCTGGTATGATTGATTAGGCTGGTAGAGTCATGATGCATGTGCCTGAGCGATATTGTTCTTCTGGAATGGAGTCTTAGCTTATGGCAAAAACGTAATGCAGGGTTTCATCAGCTGGAGTAAATGTTGTGATGTTTTTTATTTCAGCAGTGTAACTTTAGATTCAGTGACAGCCGCTCTGGCCTCTGTCCCCTGACATTGAGTCTAATAATGAATGATTGGTGGGACAAAGCCTGCGTTGGATCAGTGCGCAGGATCCTGCTTTGCAACATGATTTATTGATGTCCCTGATGGCATCAATGGAGGACTTCAACGAATGTCACCGGCTCCCTATGCATCCAAAAGAGCCCTAATTCAGCAGGTTTCCTGCATAAATTGCCCCTCCCTCCACACATCCTGAGCTTAGTTAATGGAAAACAGGTTGACACCATCAGTCAAATAAATGGGGGCATAATCTCACTGTAATTCCAGGTGGGTGGTGTTTGTCTCCATGATGCTAGCATGTGCTTTTCTGAGATGATCAGCTGGGTGATATAGATAGAGAGGGTAACAGGTTGGTGTGTGTGATAACAGTGAAAGCTGCGTGTCACCCTGCAGTCCTATAAAGCCTTAGTTTCCCAACCTGGGGTCCAGGCAACAAAAATCACAGGGGGAATCCAAGGCTTTTTTCTGCTCAGAGGTCATCAAAATTAAATTTGCACATTGCAAAAAAAACCCACAATTTATAAAAGTCTGTATTCAGAGCTATTTAAAAAGTATTTTGTCTTTGTCTTCAATCAAATGAAATAGTCAGCCTCATAAGTCTCACCTCTGTGACCTCTCAAGCTGTGTGATAATGAATCATTATTGTCCTTTTGGTGAGGATGACTGTGTATCCGCCTACTCTGTTGGGTTGTTCAAAGAAAATGTTAATCTTATACTAGAAAAAGAGACATTTACCAAATGAAAAGATTCTGAGAATAATTTAAACAATTTAATTGATGGTGATTTTAGACTGAATCAGCTTTGCCATTAATCACTTATTCTCTTGGTGTATGTGCGCCAGCTGGCACGGTTCAGCTTTTCATAGATACAAGCAACGAGGAAAAAAGGTCGGGAACCACTGCTATAAAACACGTAGAGGAAGGACAATACATTTAGTTCAATGTTACCATTGAATTTTAGCACACCAGTTTTGCTGTTTTTTGTCATGTGAAGGTCAAAGAAACCAACAGTCAACAAGTACAAAATGTGTAGGAGGGGCTTCAAATGATCCAATCAGACTCTGACTAGTGTGAAAACTACAGAAGAGTCATTAATTCTAGTTAGTCAATAAAATGGTAGTAGACCCCATGCTGGTTACGCTGTTATAGATCCCTCGTGCTTATGTGCAGGTCACGTGACACAACTCTGTCAAGGGTAGGCTACTACTACATCGTCAGCGTCTTTGTCCAAAATAAGAAAAATGCACACAGTGTTGGGTTTTTCAAGAAAAACAAGATAAACAAGTTCCTATTTCTGCATCTACGTGGAAGCCAGGATGCTTGGTGTGCTCGCAGCACCTTTCAATGCACAAGGAATATGATATTCGGTGCCACTATCAGACTCATTGTGGTGAAAAATTGAAGAACTAATAAAGATAACTGAGACCAGAGAAAATAAGTGAAGCGTTGGCAGATTTGAGGAGGAACAGTAGGATTAAGTGACTTGTTAAAATTGCCCAGTTACTGATATATTCGCACAGATGTGTGTGTCCTCATTTGCTCCTGAAAAGTGAATATTTTCCTGTTTTCTTTTGTCCTCTCTGACAGTAAACTGAATATCTTTGGGTTGTGAACAGAACAAGACATTTGAGGGTATGCTGATTGACATTTTTCACAATTTTCTGACATTTCATTGACCAAACAACTAATTGATTTAACGAGAAAATAATCAAGATTATTTGACTATGAAAATAATTGCTAGTTGTAGCATTTTCAGAATGTACTTGTACTTATTTACACTAAAAGAAAGGGGGGAAATGGAGGTGTTGTTATTTGTAGATAATACGATGATTTTACTGGTCTGGCCCACTTTTAAGTATGTTTTTGGGCCATTTATGCCTTTATTGGGTAGTACAACTGAAGGACGGGGAATGGGGAGAAAGAGTCAGTGGACGACACGCAGCAAAGAGCAGCAAACACATGGCCGCCGCAGAGGATTCAGACTAAGTACACAAGGCACACGCTCTACCATCTGAGCTACCAGGCCGCCCCTGGTTTGTTCCACTTGGGATCAAATTTGGCTGTATGTGGTCCACGAACTAAAAGGAGATGACACCCCTGGCACATAGTGAAACGACTTGTGAGCAAAGATTTAGAGAATTCTTGTGCGTTCGCCTCCTCTTCTGCGTCATCACTACTGAAAATGGACTGGCTCTTTTTGTGGGTGTTTTTTGTGCTTGTGAGAAAATATCATGTCAGGCCAAAAACAGCCAACAGGCACAATGGTGTAAAAATCGTGCTGAGTAGACAAGAGTTTCTGAGCAAGATGAATGTTTAAAAAAAAAAGTGCCTCCATATTCTCCTATCTCTTACACCTTATTTTCCTTTTAATGTCCTTTTTGGTCCTTGGTCTAATGTGTCTAATCCAACCTTTTTGCTTTTGTCCATGTCTTATCAATGATGAAACACCTACACATCTGCCTCTCTTACTCCCACTACACCTCTGGCCTCCTTCCTGGCATTTTCCCACCCTGTCCGACCTTGCTATTCTTCCCCTTTTCCATCCAATTTTCTCATGTTCTTCCCAGTGCTTCAACTCAATAATGGATGTTCATAAAGCTCAATTCACTTCTGGAGCCTTTTCAATCATTTCTCTGGTTAATTCACTCCCTGCGCGCCTGCTTCTCCGCTGCATGTCTTTGTGGAGGCAGGGCCGGGCTCTCTGTCTGCGTTCACACTGCTTACGCTCTCACTCCATCAGCCAGACACCCAACCGTTGTGACAAATTACACCCATTTGCTTCAGTGTGCAACACAGTGCACGTGTAAAACACAAGGATGCACATGTAATCCTTGCACACACACACACACACACACAAATTCAGCAATATAACATATACTATATAGGTCAAAATAGATGGCTTTTTTCTTCATGTTGCCACAATGTCATGGCTGACCTCCGCTATTAGCATGTTTCCATTTCCCAATTTCTTTTTGCGATTCATGCAGCTTCATGCAGCACTAAAGCTTCTCCTCATTAGCTCTAAGAGCCTGTTTGCACCTGCCATCAACATGCATCTTGGGTCTACTGATCACAAGAGTACAGCTCTAAGTACGTCAGTTCACACTTGGCATCACAATGTGTCTCCACATGCATCTCAAGTGACCACTTGTGATCAGATCTCACTTCGCCGCTCTTTATGCAAATAAACACGTACCTACATAATTTCCATTTGCAAAGACCTTATGTGTTGTCGCTTTTAGCTGGCGGCACCGTAGCCAACACACTCAGACAAACTGACAATGTTTTTTACTCAAAGATTGAAAATAACTTAATGCCTGACATTTGCAGAATTTACAAGAAGGCCCAGATGAGGAAGACTTTGTTGTAGATAGTGTTTCATAAAATGTATTAAGTTTCTTCTACCTCAGACCACAGTTGACATGATTTTTTAAAGAAGTCTGGGGACATTTTCCAAGGGCAACAAAGAAGTAACCTACATCATTATGTTTTATTGTTTTTGTAAAATTGTACGTTGTCTTCTTTCATTGATTTAGTGTAAATGGTGAAATCAATTGAAACAGTGTGTTCAGGCAACTAGCTGCTAAATGTTGGCAGGTAGAAGCACAGCAGTGTCGTGACAAACTAACACAACACAGGTCACATTCAGACAGAATCAGGCGTTGCAGCTTTTAGCTGCAGGGTTGTGTGGAGGCGAGGGGTGTGTGTGTGTGTGTGTGTGTGAGAGAGAGGGTGTTTATTTGTGCTGAGGAGATAACCCATCCAGTCTGTACCTTGATTGCCAACAGCTGCACACTTTTTCTTTGTCTTTCTCTCTGTGAAGCACACTGGCACACACCAAAGTAAGCCTCTTGGTGTTGCTATTTTGCAGCACAAACTGCAGCCAGATGCAGAAGTTTATGTAGGGTACATGAAATAAACCAAGCGAGGACAGAGCTGTAGAGTGTCATCGTGAAGTCTACTTGGACAGCACCTGTTTTCAGTGATTTTTCACGCTGACTGTAGAGAGAGTCCAGTTTCTGGCTTGTTATTGGTCACGTGCAGTGTGACATAAGGTTGCGTTTCTCCAAAAGTTGACCCAATTTCTCAGCTGTGGGTTCTTTTTTGTTTGTTTGTTTGTTTGTTTTCTGGCATCCGCTGCAGCCCCCACAGCCCAAAAAGGCTATCCCCAATTCAAAATGAATGCAAAGACCTGCATTGTCGTTTCGTAAAGTTTACAAAATTTCTCCTCACTCAACAACTCTCAGAATTGTGTGATTTTTCAAGGGAGTCTGGGGGATACTGCTGTTAATAGTTCAATGGTTCAGTGGTGAAATTTGCATTGCAAGTGAACCAAATGGAAATCAGATAGCTGTTTCGTGTGGACTTGCGGGACATCAGTTGAGTAGGCAGTCCTTCAATTTGGACCAGGACACATTGCATACAAACATATTGCTGGAAAAAAAATGTAGTTACATTGGATCTCAGTGCATCCACACCTTTACTTAGAGCTGTCCAGATGAGATCAGATCATGCAGGATGCATGTTAGTATCAGGTGTAGCTTCTAAGTCATTTTCTACCCTTCAAGTTCATGCACAACACACTCGTAAATCACTTGGAATCCTGTATTGCCTTGTTATTATGACCTTAATAATGAGATACTGTTATTCTTACTAGCAAACACTGAAAACTAATAAGAACTCAATACAGCATCCGATACAGAATCTAAAAGCCTGTGTTAACCTCGCTATGTATTCAGCATTAATAAATATAAGAGTAGTGAGATGTCTAAGTGCAAACGTACTTAAAAAGCAGATTCTCCTCTTTAACATTTTAGATGCGATCTTTAATAAAATATGATTTGACTAAACTGCAAAGTCCCAAATGAATATTAATCTCCATGTTACAGATCAGGGAGAAATGACATGTTTCTGATCTCCAGGACAAATCAGAAGAGTATGTTCCTGTTTGTGTGTGTGCCACAGCATTTAGTTTGCTCATTTCTGATTTAACTTTGTTTCTCAGGGGAGTGTGGGTGCCATGTTTTATTCAGTAGAAGCAGACTGTCGGGTTGCCAGGTTGTGATAGCCAGGTTTGGGTACTGATTGAAGGTCTAACTCAAGACAGGGGTGGAAAGTAACTATGTACAAATACTTTGTTACTGTACTTAAGTAGCTTTTTCAGGTACTTTATTTGAGCATTTATTTTTCTGACAACGTTTACTCCCATTTTAACACAGATATCTGTACCTTCCACTCTTACCTTTCCAAAACATTAATGCATTTGAGGGGAATTATTGATTATTTTTATTTTGCAATAACACAGAAAAGATGATTCCTTTGTGCCTTTGTGTATCCATCACACACGAGAGATGCAGCAAATGTAAATGATGTGAAAGACTTAAGATGAAAACAATTAAAAGATGTAATAAGACTAAATTACATAAAAGATGTAACAAAACAAAATTATGTTAAAGACGTAGTAAGACAAAACAACGTAGCAAAATATAGTAAGATGAAAACAAGATAAAAGATGTAACAAGATGTAACAAGATGAAAACAACGTAACAATGCATCACTAGTCAAAAATAACGTAAAACATGCAACAAGATGAAAACAACCTGAAAGATGCAACAAAATAAAAACAAAACAAGATGAAAACTATTCAAAGATGTAACAAGAGGTAAACAATCTAAAAGATGTTAACGCCATGATGAGACATAATAAGACAAAAATGGCATAAACAACGCGACAAGACATAACAAGACAAAAATTACATAGAGGACATAACAAGACCAAAACAATTTAAAAGATGTAACAAGATGAAAACACTGTAACGAAACGTAATAAGACAAAAATGGTGCGAAAACAATGTAACAAGATGAAAAGAACATAAGACATAACAAGTTAAACATTACTTAGAGGACGTAACAAGACAAAAAACGATGTAAAAGATTTGACAAGATGAAACGACTGTAACGAAATGTAATAAGACAAAAATGGCGTAAACAACGTAACAAGACAAGACAAGAATAACATACAAGATGTAACAAGACGAAAACAACATAAATGTAACAACACAAAAACAATATAAAAGACGTAACTGAAAAATATAATTATTACTCTACGTTATGTGCAGCTTGCATTGAGGTCCATTTACTGTCTTAAAAGTTAGTATTTGATATATTTTACCTATGATTTTGCTATTTATTATTCATATATACTTCAGTCTGGTCTTGTTGTCTCTCTTTCTTCTTGTGTTTTTGTTCAAGCACTTTCTTCAGTATAGAATAATTTATGTTTTGTGAGCATCTCAAAGGGCCTCATCCTCTAAATCTGTCCTAATGTGACCACTATTCACATTACCGATGATCAACAATAGCCTAAATACTTAAGCTTTGATAGGTTGGATCTGTCAGTCTTCCATTTCCCTGCCTAAAGGATCATCTTAGGAGAGACGAGCAGTCATAAATCAAGGATGGCCATGTGTGTTATCTCCTCAGATATGGGTCTGGAGTGGGCTCCGTGGATTAGAGACGTGACAGGCTTGGTTAATGGAAGACAGGGCCTGGACCCTCTATCCTGGTAGTCTGTGTGATTGAGTATGGAGGAAAATGATTAATGATTCAAAGGCTGAGTTTAAATAGTCAGTGCTTTGGGGTTCTACTGTGGTGTATTTTAAATCCCCCCCTGCTGAACAAAGAGGAAACAGGATGGAGAAGCTTTTCTATAGCAAAGAAATTTGAGATTATTGATATTGACTGTTGCCTGGGAGATTTTCGAAAATATTTTGTCCCTTTCTACTTGCTTTCTTTTGTGCGTGTTCAACAGCTTTCTTTTCTCACCTCTTCTAACATCTCATTCTCTTTTGCTCCGCTTGGAAATGGAAACTTGGTTTCCATAGTTACTGAGGGAGCACCATAGTCAAACGATGGCCACAACATCTAGGTCACGTTCGTGGCTTTAAACTCTCTTTTCTCTGACTCTGTAATTTTTGGGTGGCTCTATGAATGCCAGATAAGGCACCCTTAATCACTGTGCTTAATTCTCTCCCTCCAAAGACTGCAGAGACCTCCTGAATACACACCTCTGTGCATCCAGATGTTTTCTTTGTCTGTGCCCTTTTTTGCTTCTTGGAGGCTTTTCTTAGACTGAAGCAAGACATCTGTGTGTGTGTCTTTATCCATGGAAAATGTTTTAGAAGACTTCTAGGTCTCATACTATGACACATTTTTTCTCATATTACATAATTCTAATTAAGTATTTCTCAACTAAACATGATGTATGTTTTTATGAGTAAAGTGCATTGTGAATTATGTTTTCAATGTATATGTTCCAGGAATTAAACAGTATCAAAATGTCATATCACGATTCTGGTGACTAAAATGATCAAGTTTTATATTGAAAACCTCTCAACAATTTGAAATGGCATGTTTTCATCGAAGCAAAACAAACCCACGTCGCTGCTGCACCTTCGTCTCGGACCTAGATTCTCAAACTGTGGTGCAAATACCTCTGGTGATCTTCTAATTCCCGTGGAACATGGAAGAATGTTAAAAATCAAATAAATTGATTTTTAAAACATAATACTGTCAAAACACTACAAAATTTTGAATGGAAATACATCAAATATAAGATCACTGAAATGCAATTTAAAATAAGTTTCATCTTTATTGTATTGTTGCTTGAATATCAGTCTGGTACGTAGACACAGTCATACATGTAGTGCGCACTTAAGCCATCCATGATTTCTAGTCATCATGAAACTGACAAAGAATGCTTCAAAAACACTGCCTCTGCAGCTCCAAACAAGGACTATTACGAAGAGAAGTGCAGATTTGGAGGAGATTATTTCAAGCAATTGTGTCAGTGAAGTGTCCCCGGCACAGGTACTTGGAAAGCTTAATATTTTTGGAGGTGGTACACGCTGTAAAAAGTTTGAGAAACGCTGGTCCAGGAGATTGATGCAAAGTGTACACAAACGCAGCTTTAAGGATGATTAAAATTTGAATTGTTAGTACTAATCAT
>JAJHUR010124413.1:0-54284 GCA_027495735.1 Lutjanus campechanus | reverse complement strand
TCTTCATACCCTTTTTAAGTGCTGATTTTAATGTGTTTCATGATGACCCTGATGAAGGCCTGAGCCGAAACGCGTTGGTCAACCAATAAAGCTGTTCCTAGTACTACAAGTGTTGCTGGAGTTTTACCTCTTTCTGGACATTTTTCTTCTCTCCGTGCACCTTGTTAGTGGGTGAAGTTGTGCCAGAAAACCCCTACTTGCGTCTTCATTTCTCTAAAAGAAATGTTTAAAATCAGCCATTGGTGTGTTTTTCTTCCCGGTCGTTAGTTTATCATTTTGCTCATGCTGCGTTCAGGATAATGTCGGAGGTCGGAATTTCCCAGTTCATATTTCCAGCTTCCGATCTCAAAGCATTGCAGGCGCACAAATTGATGAGTTTCATCAGCAATTTAAAATTTGCTCTGTAACAAAAACTCCAACTAATCTACATCAATTGTTAGCTTAGGAAAATGCTAGCCTACTAGCTAGCTAATGTACGTCAGTCTTTTGCTAGCCAGTTAGCTTGCGTTTTGACATTAGCCTCATCTTTGCAGGTCTTTAGACTGCAGTGGAAATGCAGGAAAAGGCTGAAGCTTTTAGTTCCTTTAAGAGTAGTTCCTGGGACTACAAGTTCTGGATACTTTTGGTAGAGACAGTCCTTTATGACAGATAGTTTTAACAAGCTGCTGTAACCACTGATGTGAGAAGTCCTCCTTCATTTACACTAAAGTGCACTTGAGGTCAGCACATTCCTCTGGCCACAAAAGCCGTTTTTCTTTTTAAGCGTAAGAGCTGAGCTTCCCAGCATCGCCTCTAAATTTCCCACTCAGGTGAGCATTCCCTGTTTCCACAGCACTGGAATCCAGTTTGAGCCAAAGCTTCGCCCAGCTGTCATCGACCTTGTCAGACGTGAACCTAAAGTAACCATGTTGTTAGCTCATCCCCCTCTCAAAGAATCATTTGATTGCTGTGGTTTCGGTGTGATCAAATTTGTTTTGCAGCAGAAGACTTATTTTCATCTATGTCCCTTTTGAGAGTGTTTTGATTCTGAGCCTTTGATTCTCAGGCAACACTTAAAGTAGTTAATTTTCTTATTTGCTGAATAGAGGAATTTCCCTGCCTCACTAAGCAAGCATCTTGCATTAGAATGCATATTAAACACTGCTGCCGTCAGCAGATTTGTTGGGCTGCTCAAATTTGGGGTACATAAATTAGCTAAATCCATATCTGCCCCTAAAATGATTCCTTTTTTTATTATTATTAAAATGTCTGCTGATGAGACACACAGTGAGAGTTTTTACCGCTTTTAAACAGTGTGATGTTTGTCACACAGCTCTCTGGTCTGGTCTGACAACACCATGGCAACATCTGCGTGCTTTTATCATTACAGTGTGTTAATTTGACCGAACTACCAGTCGCCAGTGGCTTTTTTTTCTGATTGGTCAAAGAGGATAAGCATCGGAATCACGGGCCATGTGCTCAGTAAGCTTTTACATTAATTACATCCAAACGTCTGATTGCGGATAACGCCACGGTCTGCCAGCCAGCGTAGGTACTGATCCAGTCTGTTATTGTTTCTTGGCTTTAGCTCAGTTTACAAATGGTAGAAAATTACTCACGCTGTACATTTTTGCCAGATAGTAAGACATAACACCATAAATAAACGTCCTTGCTAAAACAGATAATGTGTTGTTTCTGTTTTGTAATATATTGTCTATATTTAAATTATATCTAAAGAACAGAAATAAAATGTTAGTTTTGCTGGCTGATCTTGTAAAGGCAACACTTTACAATGTGGATTGATGTGTAATTAATGAGTAATTTCTGAATAAATGTGATTGGAGGACTATACAGCAGAGTATGATCAGTTAAAAATTATTGGGTAATGATTCGGTCATGAATATCTGTGAATTTGATGCACTGCTCTCTGCTCTTTTTGTGCTCCTTCGAGTAAATTTATACATGATACTGTGTAGTTATTAAGTAAGTCTCTTATCTTGGAGTCCTGAAGTTTTGCCCCTTTAAAGTTTGAGCTCGACTGACCACTTTCACAATAAGGCACCCTTATAAAAGTGTTATAAATCATAACTAATGGCTTTATTAATTTGCTCATTAATGATATACTAATACTTGGGTTTCCAGGTTTTAGAAAAATTCCTTCAGCGGGCTTGGCTATATTTACTTCCTGGAACTGCAGCCTTCATGTTTAATGATGTGATGAGTTTTATAAAGAGACCCATTATTAATGGATAACCTACTTTTATTACAGCTGCATTATTACAAAATAAAATAAGATAATAAACACCAGTAGGATTTTTAAGGGCTTTTAAAATGATGTAGAACAACATCAGGTTTGAATTTTAAAATTTTAGTTGTATAGCACATTTACAAACAAAGTGCTTCACATTAGCAAAATAAAAACAGAATCCAATAAAATGACAATGGAGCATAAAAAGGAACATAAAAGTAAAGATAAAAGGACAAAGCTGAACAAACAGATTTATTAATCATTACTAAAGGCATTAGTCACAACTCATAAGCTTTTTTATAAAAGATGCTGAACCTGAAACTGGGGGCAAAAGTTCTGAAATTGAGGTGACTTTGCTAGAATTTGGTGCGTTTTTGTCCGAGGACAGCGTGTTGTCGATGTATGGAGGTGCTACACATGGCACGGCGGTGTGGAATGACAGGACATGACAGTCCACACCCGTGAATTTTGTTTAAGCTAAACATCGTTGAAAAATGTTTCACAGTTTGTCCCTACTGCTATAAATCACGATGAAATGTCTGGATGTTTTTAACAGTTCTCATTTTCTCAGGAAACCACGCTGAAAGATTAAAAATGGAGGGGGGTTACTCGGACCACCTGAAAGCACGTCAGCGTCCTGTAATAGCACGCTGGCGTAAAGATTCATCAGTGCGGCCTTAGTAAAAATGACTCTGTAATGGGATCACTTGAAATTATTTTTTTTTTAAATGTTTCTCTATCTGCTTTTTTCGCACCTATCTTAGACCTGCCGTCATCCCACTGGATCATCGAGACCTTTCTAAGCTCCTTTGAGTTGTACAACTGTGGTGAGAGAAATTAAAGTCACTATCAAATGAAAGGGGGACTAAGTCTTATGTTTTATTCATGTGAGCGAAGGTATTAATATTCACAGAAATGAATTATGGACAAGGCAGGCACAGGTGAGATGAGGTGCTCAGTTTAACTTCAGCTTATAATTGTGTGTAAAAGATCCGGATGCTCTCCCCGAGGAGCCGCCTGTGATAGCTGGGTTTATTACAAAAGCCTTGGCAGAGTGTGGGAGGTGTGGGATCCAGCTACATCACATGCTGTAATTACACTGATGGCAATTAAACATCGCCTGTAAGTGCCCCTGTCCCAGCTTGTGGGATGTTCAGCGCTTAATGGCTATCATTAATTTAAAAGGAAATCACATCATACTTCATAGTGAGCAGTTATTGTTTTGATTCCAGACTTTGTCGTCAGTCGACAGTCCAGATGTGGTCCTGATGTACATGTTGTTTAAACGACAGTCTCTTACATAACTGTATGTGCCCGGCCTGGCATTACAATGATTGATCTGCTTTGCTCTGCAGCAATACATTTAAATAAAAGTTACATAATGTTATCTATAGGGTATCTGCAGGCCTTGAAAAGTCTTAGTGAAAAAAAGCCTCATGAATTATTAAAAACTCTTCAATTTAATTTACTAAATTTTTAGAGGGGAAATATGCGAGACCCTAGCATACAAAAATGAGTACTGCAGTCCGAATAGCGAGTTGGAGCCAAAGACGGTATATTAAATATATTGAAGCCCTGTTTAATATACTGTCTATGGTTGAGGCGAGTTGTTTCTCCCGCCCCCTCCTCCCTGTACTCCAAGCTGAGGCAGGCTGCAGGGACACTGAACCTACACGAGCTCACCATTGTGATTGGACAATGACAAGCCACGAGTCCCGCACTGTAAGTTAATTAACTGTTTTAAACTCTGTCACTCGTCTGTTGATGTAAAGTTAAGCCCCTTTAATCCTGAAAACAAAAGTCCACTGCTGTCCAGTGCAGTGACTGCCTGCCTCACAGCCTGCCAGACTCCATTAACAAATTGCTCAATTTAAGCATTATAAACATCTACTCCTTCTAAAAAGGACATTCATGATTTCTTATGACTCATAAACAGACACTAGCTCATTCGGCCAACATTCGGCATTAATTTGAAATGGGCAAACGAAAAACAGTTATTCCAATATGCAATGGAAATTTCAAACTTAACATGTTTCCTCAATCTCTGATGACATACTGTGGTCATTTTACAAATTAGCACAGTAATATATTACATATTCATCCTTTAAATGTTTTTTTTTTCTTGCCTGCCATATGCAGTAATGTTATAAAAGGTTTTTGTGTTTGATTGCAGGCCAACATTATACACCTGTTAAAGGTTAAATATTCATGATTGCTTGTAAAGGCACCATTCAAAGTCATTGTTCCATCTCCTGATTGTTTCAGAGCAGTGAGGTTTTAAAGCACAAATAAACAGGCCCACACTTCTGCACGGTGCAGGAGCCAAAGCGATCCTCAGTCTGCTCTGTCTGTGTGTGTGTGTCTCTGTGTGTAAAAGTCTTTCTGCGGTGTTCATAGACAGAGAGCAGACACTAATGTAAATCCAGGCGGGGGGCAGGTTCTCTGCAGGTACAGACACCACTGCACACTTCTACTGGGTCACTAAGTGATGATTTTAGCAGGACTATATTATGTTTATATGAGTCTATAGATTGCTTTTTTAGGAAAATGTTGCATTATTATACCTTTGAAGTTGGATTATTGCAACAGTGGATTGTGCACAAAGGAGGCTGTTTAATCCTTTTTGTGTAGGTTCAATCAGCAGCATAAGACCTGTAGCAAACACCGTCACTAGTGGTAACTACAATCGCAAGAAAGTCGTCTCATAATAGGCGAGAGAAGATTTAGCAAAAATTTGATAGACTAATTGTGTTGATTTTGGAGGCCCATGTGGACAAAAGCAGCAGTGTTTCCACTACCATAACCACAAAATATAATGGCAAAAATCTCCTCTTGCTTCATCCTCTTGCCTTTTTTTAATTACTCACTGTAGCTTTGGTCTCATTTGCTCAAGTAGGTCATATAGAGGCATCAACGTGGCTGCAGTGGCTGCCCACTGCTCCTAATATCTAGAATGGATCAAGTACAGAGAAGGAATTTAACTCTATATGTTGCACCTGTATATGTGCTGATTTACCATTTTTCATAACCAGTTCAAAATTACTTCAAGTAAATTTAAATTAGTTAATTATATCAATAGGAATTATTGCTATATTCTGCTCTGAAGCACTAAAAAAGAAAAATGTGATGTAATAATAAATAATTTAAACCCATATCATCCCCACTGGTTTTCCATCATACTTTCATGCTGTGGCAGGTATGATCGTAAAAAACGGGTATTAAATTGCATTTTATATGGTCTTGATAAGGTCTTAAATTTAACTTTGTGAACCCTGAAAAAAAATCCTCAACAGTGATCTCAAATCTTGTGAATGAATGGAAATATGTCACTCAAGACCCGCTCGATCTTTCGTCGTTTCTCCCTCCATTAATTTGTTCTGTTTGTGTGTTGACTGAGAAACCAACAGGGCGGACAGGATATTACATCCTTGAAAGCACACAGGGACCCAAACGCAGGGCAGTTTGTGGCTTCATCGCTCTCTGATCATTTCAGGACAGACATGTTGTACAGCACAGTGCCTCCAGAAAGTCTTCATTCCTGCACAGCTGACACTGCACAAAGAATTTAAATCTCAAAAAACTGTAAAAGGTTTCAATCAGACATATTTTTTGATAGATTCGTAAGGTTTCATAAGATCCCTGTTATCACTGTGGTTTCACTTATAACGTATCTTCAGACTTACCCCAGGGTGTGCTAGAGATTTTAACAATGCTAAGGTTTAAGTCCAGGTCTCCATCATTGATTCCTCAGACAATTTAAAGTTATTTTTTTGGCCATTTTTTGCCTTTATTGAGAGGACAGCTGGAGTTGACAGGAAACGGGGCAGAGAGAGCGGGGATGACATGCAGCAAAGGGCCGTAGGCGGGAGTCAAACCAGCGGCCGCTGCAGAGGACTAACAGCCTCCATACATGGGTCGGACGCTCTACCAACTGAGCTATACGTCCGCCCATCCTCAGACAATTTAGACCAGACATCGAAGAAGGTTTTATTTCCCAACATGAGGTCTAAAAGTGTCTAAAACTGCTGAAATCAACAATGAATTCCATGTGTATGTTTTTAAATTGTAGATCCTCACAGGTTGCTAAAACCCCCGCATTTCCAAAAACAATGGAATCAGGGATACAGATGACATATGGCAGAAGTATAGGTTTTATTTGCTTATATATACATATTTATATTTTTGTTTGCTCACCACCCAATTAAACTTTAAAATCCATGCTCCCCTTTTCCTCATTCCTCCCCTACCTTTCCGCATAAAATTTGGCGTTGTCGGCAGGATCAGGGCGGCACCGTGGTGTAGTGGTTAGCACTGTCTGGGGCAGGACCTTACTGAGTGGAGTTTGCATGTTCTCCTCGTGTCCGTGTGGATTCTATCCGGCTTCCTCCCACGGTCCAAAGACATGCAGTATAATAGGTTAATTGATAACTCTAAATTGCCCGTAAGTGTGAATGTGAGCGTGAGTGGTTGTCTGTCTCTATATGTGTCAGCCCTGCAATGAGCTGGTGACTTGTCCAGGGTGTAGCCCGCCTCTCGCCCAATGTCTGCTGGGATGGGCTCCAGGCTCCTCATTCCTCCCGTAACTTTCTGCACTCTTAATTAAATATATTCTGAATATCTTGCTTTCTATTCCACTAAAAGTTGACTCAAATTCATCATACTTTCATACTTGAAAGCGCTACAACTTTGAAAATCAATGAGGTGAGTTTGAACTAAGTCCTGCTTCAAGCAACAAAGTTATATAGAGGTCAATCCTGGTAAAGATGGAAGTCTTTCAAACCGAAATAGCCCGTAGATTTCTGTGGATCAGCGGCTAATAAGCCCCAGTATTATCCCAGAGATAACCGAAGAATGATCGAGAGCCCTCGCAGCTCTAACAGCGGCACCATGGGAGTATTAATAGTAACGTCTGGTGCCAAAGATACAGTGTTAGGGTGATTATTTGGTATTACAAATAGGGACAGGTGTATGTCTGCAGAGAGACGCTGCAACATATTCACAGACTCTGAGCCAAGTAAATATAGCTGTGAATGTGCAGCTCAGGAATGTGACCAGGATAGCAAAGACAGAGGCCTGCAGGTCTGGGACCACGTCCAACTGGACGTAGAGAAGCTCCTGCTGGACTTAAGCATTTTATTTGGTGTATGGACATGTCACAGGATCAACAATGTTGGGTTAAACCGCCATGAAATCCAAGTATAGTAACACTTCCCCTTATCAGCACCCCTGTCTTCTCTGCTTCGCTGTTATCCAGAGTTTCCACAGTTCAAATTAAAGCCAACGGTGGCTAAATCCCAAACTTGTCTTAAAATCTGTGAGTCACTGTCTTTTATATCTGCGGTGATTGTCTGAGCCTGTACCGAAAGAGAAAATATCAGCTCCCTGCTTGTGCTGTGGATTAGAGATTAATTTTAAGTCCTTACCTACGTGTTAAATGTTGTAATATACCAAGCGATGAACCCAACAGAGCAGTTTGCAATCCTGTGCGAACTCCTCAAAGAGTTATAATGAAGGTGCAGAATTGGTGGTGGAAAAATGCCCTCCGCTATTACTGCTGTTCAGTGTACCTGTGCGTTCTCTTGCATTTCAATTTCTTTATTAAGATTCATACATTCTGATTCATTTGACCCAACGCTTGTGTGTCGGTGTCATACAAAGAGTTTCCAATTCCACTGAGAGTAGGTCATTGCTCCATTGTGCCTAATCTTTTATAATGTGGCTTTATTGTAAATCAGTTCTTTTTTATATCCTTTATATCCCCTTTGATGACAAGATAAATATATATTTGACAAATGGCGAGGGTTGCACACAATGGAGGGGTAAACAAATGGATAAGGCCAGAGATATTCAGTATTTTTCTTCTTGTCAAATCACATGAAAAGACCAACAACTACCAACAAATACTGTCTGTTTTTCCCAAAGCCTAATATAGATTATTCTTGTGTGCTGTAGACCTCCATTATTCTCCAAAACCTATTAAAAATACATCAATGAGCTGCACTTCTGCCCTGGGTGACATGTTCATTCGTTACACTGAACATGGGCGCTGTCGTTTATTTCAAGTCAATCCGACAGACTTTAAAGGCACAAATAACATGTAACATTTCTGCATTAAAAGTTTAAAACGAGTCGTGTACTTACATTATCCCAAATGTTTCATGTTGACAATGTTCAAATCCAGAGCAGTCCGCATTTTTATTCAAGGTAAGGGTGTGTTTCATTTGGTCGCCTGTCAATGGCATCATAGTTGCTACAACTTCCTGGGAAACAGAGGAAACCTCTGATGATATGTGAGAGGGTGAGGAAGGAAGTTGGTGAATGTGAGTCATGTCAAATAGATTTTCATCAGCAGTGGTGGTTGTTAAACCATGAAAACAACAACTCCCATGATCCCACGCTACTTCACAACATCATCAAACTTCTGTTATTGTTTTGATTGAGAGACGGTCGTGTCTAGAGGGAAACCTGAAATTTGCTAAATTCGTGCATGCACAGTTGATTCAGCACAGAAACACTCGCGTCACTATTTTTTAGACTTAATTGATTTATTATTGTCATTTTTTAAATCATTCTCAGTTGCAGATTGGTTAGGTTTAGGCACAAAAACTACTTGGGTAAGTTTAGCAAAAGATCATGGTTTTATGGTAAAACTGACCCATTCACATCGTTAGAAAAGCTTTGAGGAAATCACAAGGACGCTTTGCTGAGGCAACGAGAATCAGCCAATCACAGCACAGTAGAGCAGGACTAGTGCAAATCTTTTGAGAGACTTTTGGCAAATCTTGCAAATCTGAGGTTTCCTTCTACACACAAACTCAAGAGACCTTTCGTGGCAGAAAATGCATGCCGTACGTTTAAATAATCACTACCATTCCAAATGTATATTAATCCGCAGCTGAAAAATAGTCCTCAACAAATGCACTGTTGATTTCTGTTTGTGTAAAGTTTGCTAAAAACTACAATGCAGAGCTGTTTTAGAAAATTACTGAGGCTTTTTGGAAAATTAAATAAATATTAGTGAGGCGTTTTTAAAGAATTACATGCACAGGACAGGGAAAGAAGTCAGAAAATGTTGCAAGATGTACAAATACATAGTTAGTTTTGGTCTTTTGACAGGATTTATTGACAGTAAAAAAAATATATAAGCCTTATCTTTTAAATAGCAATGTGGTTGAAAGTATGAATAAAAATCTAGAGGATGTTACCTGCTTTCATCCTGGCTATCAAGGCTAAAGTGTGTGAATACATGAAAGGCTTTCTAATCTTTAGAAATGTACAAGCTAGTTGAAAAATTACAGGAAAAAGTGCAAAGTGTCTGAGTTGTGGCCTCCTGAATAGCCTTAATGCTCCTCGGCATGAATTCTCAAAGTCTCTGGAACTCTACTGAAGGTTTGAGCACCATTCTTCCAAAAACTGCTCCCTCATTTGTTGTTTTGATGATGATGATGATGGTAATGAGTGTAGGCCAATTGGTCCAAAATCTTCCATGTGTTCAATAGTTTGAGATCTGGGGAAGGAAAGACTTGAAACCTGACCTGTATTCATGACAAATCAAATCAGGGGAGTCCGAAGAATCTTTACTGTATCATTTGTCTTTTTCTTTTTTATCCTCTCTTGATTTTGTCCCATTCCTTCACTCCACTATACAGTACGTCCTCTCTTTACTGTAACGTCTTTTACCGCTTTTAATCGCATCATCTGCAGAAAGGGACGTGCACAACAGAAGCATCCTTTCCGATGCTATAGAAATCAGAAATCTGTGGGCTGACTGTGGCGTACTGTGCATCATGTGCTCAGTCATGTATTTGTAGCCTCGGGGTTTGTTCGTATATGCGTGCAGGCTTTCAAGATTTTTCAATTCAGCACTTAAAGACTGCATATCTTTATCCTATAGCTCAGAGGCTATCTGGTCCTTTGGTTTGCGCAGAGTGAATGAACAAACAGCCCGACATGTTTAAAAAGGAGATCACCCTGAAGTGGCGCATGTGCGGATGAAACGAGGAGATTCATGCCGTGTAATTAATCATTAGGGAAGGAAATGCACAGTTTGTCTACCAAACAGCAAAGCAAACTCTTTGTTGGTTTCAGTTTGAATATTAAACTCAGATCAGCAAAGAAGGCAATTGATAAAAACATTACGTTTCCAAACAGAAATACTGATAATAATTCTTATGTTATACAAGGCCCATGTGCGTATTGTTATTTGAAAACTACTGTGGATATTTAAGCTAAAAAGAAAAGCAAAGACAACAGATAATATTTGCACATTTTATTCATTCATGAAAAAGACCTTTTTTTTATTTTTATTTTTTTTTTCAGGGGTTGTTTCCCCAGTGTTGTGCATTTTTCACAGTTTTAAATATTTGCCAGAACTGACCCATTTTCAAGTATCGGTGTAAAAGTCAAAGCTGAACAACAAAAGAACACAAACTGCTTTAACTATTTCAGTGCTGTATTTCCAGAAAACAAACCAAACAAAAAATGAGAAACATACATAGCCGCCCATATGACCTTATGTGCTACATTTAGGGTTGTATTTAAACCATGGGACGATTACTTTTTTTGAAGTAAAGAAGAACAGTGAGATGAAGTGACGCTAACTTTTGTTTTTCATGGGATAAAACCAAAAGCAAAAGCCAGGAAATGAAGGCAGGTGGTCCTGAGTGTGAACTTGGGATGTTTAATTGGTTTAAATAAAGGGATGACGATTCTCTAACGGGGGTTCAGTAACGACAAAAAGATCTGAAACAAAGGTAGCAGCCCTCAGAAGAACTGTAATGGTGTGGGTTTAGGAGAGGAGGTCTTCATTCATTCACTTGGCACAGCCCGACGAGCAGAAAACACAACAACAAAAGAGGCTACATTTTGCATTTGTGGTGTTTCTCTGGAAATACAAATACGCTAAATGCATTTAATGATCAAAAAAACAATTGAAAACAGGCCTGTTATTAAGTGCCAAGAGGTTTTTTTGAGTTCACGTGTCACTCACAACGTCCTACCTACTGCATAGTTTTGGCTCTGTCCAATTTTGGCACTTTTTTGCCCTCCATACAGCAAAAAAACAATTGTTTTTCTGTGGCTTAGTTAAGGAAGCACATAAAGCATGAAGTTCTTCTGTTGTGTGAACATAAAATACAACATCATTTACACAATTTTGGACACACAGAAAACAATTAGTGCCCTTTTTCCTACAAAATAGCATGAATTGCTGTTGATAGTTGACAGGCACCCACACAGCGACCTCAATATTTCCATTAAAACCTGCTCGCTCTACTTTAACAACTCAAAAGATACATAAAACACCTCCTGTTTGTTGGTAAACAGGTGTGTTTGTGCATATGGCTTTGTTAGCGTGTGCATGTGTTCGGACGGTCCACGTGCAGAGCTGATAAATGAGTTCACGCTGCCAATGTGACACTGCTGTGACAATCAGATACCACGCCAGGCTTGCTCCTTTCCCCTCAGGGTGTTTGTGTGTGTGTGTGTGTGTGTGTGCTCGTGAGTCCAAGCTCTGTCCCAGCTTTATGACAAGGACGTTACCTTCCCTGCACTGTCTGTGTGTGCGTGAGAGAGAGAGACAGAAAGAGAAGGAATCATGACTCAACAACAGCAGAAGCACATCAGTGAAACTCTTCATCTGCCTAAGTCCCTCCAATGGGATTTAACACACACGCTCACATGGAAACACACACACACACGCGTCGTAAGCGCCACTCCGCATGTCAAGGTTTAATTACATTATGTGTAGTCCAGCTTGAGTACTGTCCAGTGTTCATAGGTCACCCTTAGTCATTACGATGCAGAGATGGCCCCCATACTACGATAGGTTAAAGGTCACTGAAAGGCTCTGCTGCCTTCAAAACAAACTGCAAATTGAAATAACTTGTGGTTGACATCCAAGTTGTGCTTTGCTAAATGTCAGTGTTATTTTGAGCTAGCTTTTAATGTCTAAATGTATTCAGCTTGTTGTCACCTTGGCCGCAGATCCCCGGGGGTGACAGAGGGGATGATGAGTCTCTATCAGTGGTCTGAACTACAAACGTCACTTTCATTTCGTGGGGTGAAAACAAGCGCTGTAGTGCCGGTCCAGTCAATAGTGTTCATCTGAGGCAAACACTTACAAACACAGATTAGTTAAAGCTACTACAAGGAGAAGATTCAATATTTCTGTATAGTTATTCTTAACGTCTGCCCGATTGGATTCTCTGTAAAAAGCAGATGAAACAAGCCTGTCTTCACATTTTCCCGGCCAAAGTTACAGTGAGTAGTAAGTTAGCCAGTTAAAAAGGAGCAGGTGGAGATTTTTATTTAGATAATTTTATTTCCAAAGTTATATTTTGTGGTTATTATGGTGGAAAAACTACTGCTTTTGTCCACAGGAGCCTCCAAAATCAACAAAATATGAAAGTTCCTTGTAGCAGCTTTAATAGAATCCGACCCCACTTTTGAAATAATTCACACACAAACACAACACTTTTGAAGGTTTTGTTTATGTCTTACTCCTATTTATCCTGCTCAGCAGCCTGACATCATATATAACTTTTCTTTTATGGGGTGAAAACAGGCGCTGTAGTGTCGGGCCAGGCAATGGTGAATATCTGTGCCAAACACTTCATCATAGGCCAGCTAATAATGTTACTAATGACATGTGCCGTTTGTGCCCATAGATCGAAGCAAATCAGAAAAGAGTCTTAAAGATGGTGTAACTACGGTTTTAACTGTGAAAAAATATAGCCCACCATAAAGCACCTGATTTTAGAGTTGAGTTTGGTGTAACAGTCTGTCTACTCTAAAGACCGCCTGCAGCAGAGGGCATTTTAATGTTTTTAATTAACATAAATTGAGCTGACCTACCTTCTAAAAATAAGCCTTGTAAACAGCATATAGTAATGTAGGGAGTGTGGCTAAAACGGACCTGTTCTCTACTTCTTTGTAGTTCTCACAGTTTGTAGTAAAATGTCACGTAATAAGCACAAACTGCAATCAAAATAGAGATAGAGACGGCGGCCCTTGGTTGTCACTTTCATATTAACTCACCCACGCCACTCAACTGTCCACAAGCACATTTTTAGGACTCTGACAGCCCCCCACACACAAGCACTTTGACCCTGGCCTTTGCTATTTGACCTCACTCAAACCTCACCCAAGACTCCAGCTAGCCCTTGCATTGCACAGCACAGCATGACACGACACAGTTCAGTCCATCTAGGGCATGTAAGTGTGTCACGGCAGATCTAATTATGACAGCAGTCCCCCAAAAGCCTTTTTAACTTCTCCTCTCCTTCTGCCTTCACCACCGACGCCCTGCGACCCAGCCTGGAGCGGAGGCCCGCGCGGTTACACATGAACCAAGCTGAGCAGCAGCGTCTGATGGAGTTATAATGTGAACAAAGGAGGTTGGCTGGTGGCATCAAATGGATATCATGACATAATAGTTGAGCTCTGGTTCAGTGAGATGATATTTGACTTTTTACCACATTAATCTGTATATGACGCTCTGCAGAGCCTTTAGCTGGCTAATTCTCCATTAGCTAATTCTCCGTTAGCCAGCTAACGAGTGTAAGATCAAAACCATGGTATATCAAAAACATTTCACTTGTTGTTTAAGAAATATTTAGATATTTTGGGAAACATTTGCTTTCTTGCCAAGAGTTAAATAAGAAGATATAACTTTCATATCTGAATGCTAAATGAAGCTACAGCCAGGAGACTGCTAGCTTAGCTGGAAACACTTCTTGTAAAGCCAAAACTTGTAATTTTTAGACTTTGGTTTTCTTATGAATTAAACAAATAAGATATACTTTGTTAATTAGTGAACTTAAGAGGTGCTGGTAGGGTATTGTGATGCCTTTGGACAGAGTAATGTCTGCTGCTTCCTCCTTCTTTGAGTCTTGCCAAGCTAACTGCTGGCTGTCGCCTCCAATTTAGCATACAGATATGAAAGTGGTATCGATCTTCTGATCTGATTCTTGGCAAAATAGTGAGACTTGGATGAGAAGATTGATATCACTTTCATATCTGAATGCTAAATGTGAAGCTAAATCCAGGAAATGGTTAGCTTAGCTTAGCAAAAAAAAACTTTGTTTAAAGCCACAACCTGTCGTTTTAACACTTTGGTTTTGGATGGATTAAACAAATGACACAAAATGTGGTAATTAGAAAACTTAACAGGTGCAGGTAGAACCAGGCTAGTTTCTCACAGTGTTGCTAAGCTAACTGCTAGCTGTACCTTAATATTTAGCACAGACAAGAAAATGGTTATAATCTTCTTGTCTAATTCGCTGCAAAAAAGTGAAACATGGTTCCCAAAATGTCAAACAATTCCTTCACAGTCTTGGCATAAAAAGTACAACTGAGTTAAATCAAAATATAATTCTGTTTTCTAATACTAGAAGGGACAGATTATTCTTTAAAAAAAACACAAAAAATTGTGTTCAGAACCAGTGGATGAACACTTTGAACAGCCGATAATAAGGAGATGCAGATGCTAGTACGCTGAAACAGCAGCAGCTTACTGATCTTTGTGAAATACATGAGCGGATCAGACTTGCATGCAAATTATTTCTTTGGTTGGAGCCAAAACACAGGGACTCGGTGGGCACAGTGAACATCTGAAAGTGAATAACTGGCCATTAACAGAAGAAACTCTTGCAGAGCTCATTAGCAGATAAAAAAAACAGTATGTGTACAGAATAACTTTTTACTCATATTTTGGCTTCTCATAAGAAGATTTTTAAAAGCCCCGATTCCAAATTCAGCCTTTCTCTTTGCTTTTAAAAGAGTTTCCAGTTTGCAGCTGAAGCCCTTCTCAAAGATTAACGGTTAAATGGGCATCATCTCGTCTAATGCTGGTATTTCAGCTGACCGGCGCTGCTTGTTTATGCGTGTGTTTGTGTCGTACATTTGCTGGCGGTGAAATAAAGGGAGACAAGCCCCGCATTTCTGCAGCGAGAGCTACAACTGGCAAAGCAGGCAGAGAAGTGGGTCATCTATATGCCAACCGAGCAGTCAGGATCAAACTTGCATGCCTCCTGCTCTGCTTTTTCAGCCTCGACAACAGATAAAAAAACGAAGAGAAAGAAGAGGGGAAGGCAACAGGGCGAGGAAGGAGGAACACTGGTGCAGATGCAGATTACAGATCATTGAGGATGAGGGACACAAATGTTGATTAAGAGGAAGGCAACAATTATAAATACAAAGTGTGTTAAGATTGTCAGACAAGTGGCGAAAACATGACAAAGCAGATGCCCTGCAGTTCTTATCCTCCAGTTATTTACTCTGCGTGTGACTGCTTATTAATCCAAGTATTGATTGTTCAATGCGAGCAATGCAAACACTGTTATTCACTGTGGCGAGTGAGGGTAGGCCAGACAGGATGGATGAAAAAAACAAGAGAAGGGGAGGAAGCGAAAAAAGGGGCCCTGAGATGGAGTGACAGAGAAAGGAAGACATGTTTTCTGATGTCGAACGCTTCGACTGCCTACAAACAGAATAAAGTGAATGAAGCGTGGTGAACTGAGGAGTGGTTTGAGTACTTTTTGCTCAAGTTGTTATTGCACGTTATTGTGTTGAGTGCTATTGACAAGCTTTGCTGATGTCCTCTGTTTGTCCAGAGCATCTCTTCTGTTGCATAATGCACTTGAAACACAACTACTGTAGTCCACTTGGTTGTATAACTGTGTCTACTCTACGCATAATGCTGGTTGTACAAGTGGTGAGACAATACGTTTGTCAGGTAAATGCGACTGAACATGAAAGCTTCTTCTGTGGTATCGTTCCTGTCCTAAACCCACACACGCCAGCACCAACAGTCTGGAAGAGTCGGGACAAAATGGGCAAAATACTGCATTGCACTTTGTTTAAGGCTAAAAAGTTTGCAGTGGAAAAGCGATGTAAACTTAAGGCAGCATGGATTGAATGTCTTGCATGTTTTTTAAAAAAGTACTAAAATCTAGTATGTCACCCAATGCAACAACAATAACAAACAAAATTGAATGCACTCTCTCCCAGCCCATAAATAAAAACACAACTGGTATTCGTACACAAGGTTTGTGCATCATATCCATGTATGTAGCATGTGCACAGCAGACATGGTCATGTAAATGCTTAAATCCACCCACACTCACAAACCTCATAACACCCGGCCCGAACAGCCAAAATATAAAATTAAAAAAAACAAAGTAGTTTTTCATTTTTGCAATGATTTCATTTAGCACAGTGCGACCCGACCCAGTTTGAAGGTAGAATGGTTGCGGTTTGTTCGCTCCAGTTTTAAAATTATGTTCAAGCCCCCACCTCAAAGCAACAGCTGGTCTTTTTTTTTTTTCTTCTCAGAGCTGGTTTCATTTGCCTGTTTGTTTTTTTTTCCCTCTCTGTCAGTCTTTTTATAAAACAGAAGACAGAAGAATATCGAGGCAAAGAAAAAGAGGGAAAGGGTTAAAGCAGTGAGAGCTGGTGACGAGCAGGAACAAAAGAAGAAGAAATCAAATAAGAGATGATACTGTTAAGGTATCCAAGGCCAGTCTGGTCAGTGAAACAGGTCAGTATTTGGGTGGGATGACCACCACGGGGTCACCACTCTTTGGCCGCCACATCAGCACCTGGGCGTCATTGGCGTTGGGCTTGACCATGGCGTTACTGGGGATGGGCTCGTTCTTGCCCAGGATTTGGGGCTGTTCCTGGGCCAGGGGCTCGTTCAGAACCGCCCTGTGGCCCAGAGGCTTCTCCGGGTCCACCCGGATGTGAAGCCGCATCCTCCAGCGGATCGTCTGCAGGACGAGCGTCTCTGACGTGGCCTGGTTTATGGCCACCAGCCAGGTCGTAAAGCTCTGGTCGCGGCGGATGCTGCTAAGCTGAGGCACGTTGCTGTCGCTGACGGGCACGCCCCAGGTCACGCTGGGGTAGAAATTGTCATTCATACTAACAGTGAACTTGCTGTCCTTCTTGGTGGGGCCTACGACGGTGCAGGTCTCCGTGGTGTTGCCGTACCACGGGTAGTTCACCCCATCCGAGTCGCTGATGGCCTGGATCTTGCCATCACGCAGGTCGGGGAGCTCCCAACTCGACCTGGAGGGTGAGAGGAGTCACAGATGAGGATTTGAGTAGAAATGGAGCTCACAGACATTAAAGTCGCGTAAGTGATTCTGGAGAAAGATTGTTGAATCTTAATCCTGGGTCATCAAAAACCGATGCTTGGGGTTGGGTTGGCTGTGTTAGACAATCTGGGAATGAAACTCAAGAATCAACTATCTTTCTCCAGAGTTGCTTACCCCATCTTTAACTGGCTGATGAGATTAAAGGACAATTGCAGTTTATTACAACTTTGCTTTGGTCATAATTCTTATTTAATATAACAACACTGTATTCATCATCGTCATCGCTGCATGTCGGTCTGATGGGGCAAGAAACATGAGCAACCAACAACAATCAAGTTTTCATTCAACCACTTCCTTTGGAGGTAAAACTGGAAGTGAGCGTGTGTGAAATGTGTGTGTAACTTCACAGGAAAACTCTTGCATGCACAAAGCACAGTACAGTCTTGTCTGACAAATTCTCAATTCTCATTGGTCTGCCAGTCAGTGCTGTCACTTTAATACGTAGAAAAAGCACTTCTTAATCCGTTATTGTCATCTGGCTTGGGAAGTAATGGATTACATGTAACAGGATTACGTAATCAAGATACAAAAGATAACTGGATTCCATTACACTGACAGAAAAAAAAAGATGTAATCAGATTACAGTTACATTGAGTAAAAATGGGCATTACTAGTGAGGTTAAAATTTTAAAATACAGTTTAAAATAAAGAATGATGAACTACTATGTGCAGTGTTCACACATTACAACACTAACAACAACCCTGATCTCCAGTGAAATCAGCTCATCCTCCAGTCAGCTCATTATCGTGGCCTCTAGTGGGAAAAATACCTTCACTTGGTGGAAATTTCAGTACAGTTCGGTACTTTACAGTACAGTGAAGTTCTGCCTTCAGCCGTGAAAATGCTGTCATCATCCAAGACTGGACATCTAATGTTTTACTTCACCAGACTGCTTTATCAACAAGGACCAGTAGCTGCTCAAACACAGTGACAGATCTATAAAGAGACCAGCTGCCTGTGACCAGACTTTAATCTTGAAAGCTTTAAGTTTCACCATGTTTTGTGTTGTTTTAGTGTTTATATTTTCTGAATTTGGTGTTAGCATGTTGTTGCTAACGAGGCTGTCCCCACAGGCTGAGGCGATGTTGGACTAATGTTGTAATATTGGGGGACAGTCAAGAGAAACTGTGTGAATATTGACCATAATTTGAAGCCAACTAACTAACAAGAGTTGTAGGTTGGATGCCAATGTTGCAGATTTTTTACCCCATCGATTAATCGATTGGTTGAAGAGTAGATGGAATTTCAGTTGGTTGCGTCATGATTTTCCCTTATGCCTTTGTTCTCTCTTCCAAAGAAATTTCTTGACCCATCTGACTTCTCTTTTTACTGATTTCATCCTTTCTGTTATTGATGTAAAAATAAGATCAGAGTTGTAATAAACCAGAATTATCCTTTATCTCTGGTGCACTAAACCAAGCCAAAAGATTCCTCGTGTAAAAAGCTCTACTGTCTAATCCTCTCTGTATAAATAGCTGAGAATTTGCATCTCAATAGTGTGACAAGGGTCCCTCTTGGTATCACTGCATATCTAACAACACATGACAGAAACACAGAGTTGACTCAAAGCCGCACAGTTGGATCTTTCCACCAATTTCCAGACTGACTGAGGGAAAATACAATACAACAATAAAATATAGTGACCCACACAGCGGGCGACACAGGCAGACTTAAGTGACCCGGTACCTCTGCTCTGTCCGCCTATCGATTTTCTGCCCGCAGCAGGAAAAAGATTACCTTTCATTCCCTGAAGCCGAGGATCAGCAGGACAGAGAAGATAACAGTGTGATCACCAGCCACATGACTTGCTGCCTGCTCGGCCTGGCCTCACATTGTGATTTATGTATTCACCCAGGGGGTGAGATTAGCATGTCGGGCATGATAATAGCCTGGCCCTCGTGTGTGTGTGAGTGTGTGTGAGAGTGTGCATGCCTGCTCTTGTGTGTGCATATGTATATTTCTGTTCGGAAAAAATCAGATAATCCTCTCAACTGGTGTCTCCAAAACAATTTGCAATAATTTTCCATTTTGTCATGACCTCAGATGACACCAGTACTCAAAATATTTCAACAGTGAATATCTGCATCTGATCTTCAGTGGACAACTTCTCGTATTTATTATTCATGAGTGCATGGCTTGATATAAATCTTAAGCTTCGCTATAGTGTGGCAAAAGAGTAGACTGAGGACAGGTACAACGTGGAGCCGTCTACCCGCTCAGGAACTTCAATCGAGATGTGAGTGGGGAAAGCGCTGCAGAGATATGGCTCACTTCCTGTTTGTGTCTTCACTGCCGGCTTTGTCACAACCAAATGGTCTGCAGTAAGTGGTGTGAGTGTTTGTGACGGGGATGTTAAAAAAATTTACTCAACTGTGGCTCCTGAACATGTCAGTTATTGTAAATGTTGCATCATGCACTGTAGCACAGGGGCTTGTATCCCAGAGGGTACTTCTGTAGTTTCCTGAGGGTACATTGAAAGATTATGAAGAAGGTCAAAAAACTGAAATTATGATTTGACTAAAAAGTATTTATATCCACATACTGAGGTAGTTGTAACATTTGAACGCAGTTTGTGATTGAGAGTGCGTGAGAAGAACTAGTTTTCATGCGAGCAGATGTCTCAATAGTTAGCAAAAAAGTAGATAAATGGTTGACATTAAAAAGAATTTAAACAGTTCAAACTGTAAGCTAAAATTATTGATTCTGTTGAAACAGTTAGCTTAAAGTAATGGATACATTATTAAAATAGAGCTAAAAGTAATGGATAAATGGTAACTAATACATGTAACAGACAAACTGTTTAAATAATTAGCTAAAAGTAATAACAGATAGCAGGTGGATAAGTGGCAATATACCTAAAAGTAATGGATAAATGGTTACAGCAGTTAGCTAAAATTAACTGAAACAGTTAGCTGAGATTATTGGATAAACAGCCAAAATATTTGAGAAATTGTTAAAATAGCTAGCTAGCTAGCTAAAGTAACTGAAACAGTAAGGTAAAAAATAATGGATGAATAATGTTGTAGATTGCTAAACATAACTGATCAAAATGTAGCTAAAAAAATAATCAATAAACAGTCCAAACATCTTGCTTCGGCCAACTTGACCAAACCAACTGAAACACTGACAGTTCAGTTGTAAGAAAAAATATTATACCAATTTCTATATAGTTTAATTTAAAACCAGTTCAAATGAACACATCTGAAACATGACAGGTGGTGCTGATGAAGGGGCTGAAGTTGGAAAGCACTGCTGTAGTAACGTTACTGTACATGTTTGCAATTTCCTGTTTGCCTGTGACTTAAAACCTTCAGTGATAATACACCCTTCGCTCTACACATCAAAGGTTCCAGTTCTCCGCCACATGTTATGTACTACAAGAACCCAAGCAATGCATCCAAAACATGTCTGCTTTCTTACACTTGTTTTTCTTTGATCTTTGGTAAAAAAAACAGAAGTACCTTTCATGGACTGAAAATGCATTTATTTGCAAACAGCTTCATTGAGAACTTGTGTGTCTACTGAGCAATGTGCTCACTTCCTGTTTCTGGAACCACATTTATTTGCATGTTGCAGACAAAAGGTTCACAGTATCGAAATTCTGTTGAAAAGACGTTAACAGAGACTTCCGAGAGATGCTTTCTTTCGCAGATGGTGAAGATTGGATCAACCTTGTTGGGAGTGGAAGAGAAGAAACAGGGTGCCAATGTAATTAATTAACCAATTACAGCATGCTTAAGCCTCACCACCTGTATGTGTGGGGCTACCACACTGCTCTCCCGAGATATTGGCATAAGTTTGGAGTCATTTTAAGATGCATTACAGCCATAAAAACTGTTAACAAATTGTATTAAATTTTAGTTTCGTACCTACTACTTCCCATTTTTCATTTTTAGGGCAACACAAGAAGTCTTGAGTAATCATCGCACATCAGTGCATCTGTGTGTGTGCATGTCTGTTTATAAAAAACACACACATGCCGAACAAACCTACAAAACTGTACGTCAGCGAAGCCACTCTAAAAGACGGGGGGACAACAAACGGGAGGAGAGAGATGATGAATGTGTCCAGAATCCCGAGCACATCATCCCAAACGCCAACAGAGAAATCATCCTCATTACCATCCTCGGCTGTTCGGTCCAATTACAGCACGCAGAAGCTTTATTGCCATCAAAGAAACTACTTAGTATGAGAATCTCAGCAGTGAGAGCAGGCTCATCTCTTGCATCCTAAAAGCGACTTAAAAAATGAGCATCAAGAATAGCTGGCCTCGCCGCGGTCGCCTCTGGACTTTAATATTAGAATGTGATGATATATAAAGGACACTGAGCGCACGAGGGGTTGAAAAAAGCCGGGATTTGCTTTAGCAAACACTGCTTCAAAGGTGGGCGGGTGCATGCCAACACCCCTATATATAGTGCTAAATATATCATGTATGAGTGGATCAGTTACATCCATGTTGGTTGGATCCAGCTTGTGATTGCTGTTCTTTGTCCATGTGGTTTGTCTGTATTTAACATACACTGACGTGAAGAATTGAGGATGTTATCTCTCAGTTTTCGGTTTGTTGGCTGCAATGTGGACACAGACAGTTCCTTTAGAACTGTGTTAGTTGTCTCATTTTGCCTTAAAGGGGAGCTTCTTTCAACCTTGGCCATATATTCCCATGTTTTTGTGTCTAAGTGACGAATGGGGACAAGCAGTTTTTGAAATTGGTCCAGGACTGAGGGAGAGCGACGCAGCCAGCAGAACCAAAAAAACAAAACAAAGCTACAATGTAATCCCTCCAGGCAACTGCACGGTCAAAGTAAGTCCACTGAAAGAGTTTGTTTTTAACACTGACAAGTTGTTAGTGTGTGACAGCAGTATGGAAAGGATTGCCAAAGAGATAGACACTTTTTAAAAAAAGAGTAAGATAGATTTTGTTTAACCAGAAATAGCCGTTCTATTGCTCTCCGGTGGCGATTCGAGATCAATTTTGCTGCTGGGCCAGGCTGGGACCAGCTGTTTTGTCAGAGGGGCACATTTGACCTCGATAGCGATCGCACACAAAGTCGCACTGCACAAATAAACAACATAAAATACTGTGATTTGTATTCATTTGTTTCAGTGACTTACAGTTTCAGGTATTTGAATCGCTCCCTTTGAACCCCTCCCATCCTACCCGCCCTGAATCTTGGGGACATGGAGAACAATTATATTAAGGATTTAATTATAGTTTTAACTATGTATATTTTATATTTTGCCTGGAGCATATTGGCAGCCCAGTGTTCAGAAAGTGATATTTTATTATTATTGTTGTAGACTCTTGGAGGGGGAACCACAGGGGAGGTCCAAACTCGGCCCCTGTTGCTCTCATTAAACCTATCCAAAAATCCCTTTACAGAAACAACAACTTGATCATTGCAGAACACTTCATTCAAACTTGACAGAAACAAACCAAAACTCACAAAAATCACCTTTGCTCGTCTTTCCGCTGCCCCAACAATCACCAACTCTGGTCGTTCGGTCGAAATGAACTCTTAATTCACCGAGTTAGATGTGAAAATGCAGGCTGATAGGCTGCACACTGTTTCTCTGATGTCCAACTTCCCTCTCCTGATATTTTCACTATGAATCGAGGGTTCATCTTGACGAAACCAGACTCGGTGATTGCTGGAACAGTGGAAAGATGAACCAAGACATTTTTGATGAGTTTTATTTTGTTTCTGTCGAGTGTGATCGCAGACGACAGTGACAATGTTAAAATTACAGTTTTTATGAAGGGAGTCTGGTTGGAAACATATCTTCAAAAACAGGTCTATCTCTGTAGCAAGCCTCTCAGCTGCAGTGGTCTCCCTCTATACTGGACACAAAAACATGGGAATATATGGCCATTGTTGAAAACTACCAAAGTTACCCTTTAAAGTACACATCATATTGTGTGATATTATGTGATGTCGATTGCTGTTTAATAGCGAAAAACATTTAACCTAATTTTATCCACTTTTGTGCCAACGTTTTTAAATTTCAGAATAAAAGTCCTTCTACATTAAGTGTCCACACCATGTTCTCTCCTGATAGTTAATAGTTAGCGCTTTGAATCTTTAAAGGAATCTTTTACAACTTGAAAAATGAGAGAAGAAAGGCACATCATTGATTATCTGTTCATTCCTCTGCCGTGAGCCCGTGTCAAGTGGGCAACAGCGCAGGGAATTAGTCTCAAATCTTATGTTTTGGTCTTCAAAATGGGAGGTCTGTTCTGCTTTTTGTTTACAATATTGGACTCTTTTTTTTTTTTTTGAAAATGCTTGACAAAAGAGCCAATTAACCTTCAGCTGGATAAAAGAGTAAATATTTGCAATACAATAGCGGAGCTCGAACGAAAGAGGCAATTACCGTAAACAGAAATGCGGTTTACAAAAGGCATTGATCGCACTGAACTTTTTTAGAGAGTTGTTGAGGGTCCTCTCGCTGTCTGTCTCACGCACACACACGTGCAGGAGCATACTCGGGTGGGGGTGACGGGGAGGGGACTGTCTCTAATCTTAGACATGCAGCACTCACACATCCTCAGCTGCAGTGTGTACAGATAAAGCATATTCAGGGTACATGTCAGCTTGTGGTTGCCCACTACAGGATGTAAGATGAGTGCTACTGTCTAACATTTGCACCAATAACATCCCTGCTCCCACCAACACGCACAAAAAATTAGACAAAAGGGACAAAAAATGAGAAAGAGACCTCTCTGTGGCATCAGCATATCTTCCTAAACCTGAATTTGCTCCTGTTTGTGTCGTTTATAACCGCTGGTGCAAAATAATTGTGTATTGACAAGTGGATCTGAAGGTCATAGCAATTATTTTCCATCACAATGTCCTGCCCTCATATCTGTCAGGTTTTGAAGTACTTTGTAGCCCGCAGCGGGCATGCGTAACACCATTCATCTTCCTGGATACAGATGTTGATGTGTAATATTTAGACTGCACGGCGCAGAACGATGCTGGCGATTCAAACTGGACAACCAAGATGCAGCCATAAACAAGTTTCACTTCTTAAAAATGTTTCCACCGAAGAGTAATTTTAGCATTATTTGCAACACACACACAAAAAAAAACAGGAACACCCAACACTTTCATAAGTCAGCCCCAGGGATGACACTGAAATAAAGCATCTCTTTTGTGTTTGGCACCGACTCTTTCTGTTGCGCTCCTCTAAAGCTGCGACGATTAATCGATTATTTGTCAACTATTTAATTAATTGGCAACTATTTTGATAATCCATTTATTGGTTTGAGTCATTTTTAAAGAGAAAAAGGTCAAAATTCTCTCATTTCAGCTTCTTAAAAGTGATTTTTTTTTTCCTCTATGGTAGTAAACTGGATATCTTGGTGTTGTAGACACAACCATTTTCTGACATTTTATTGACCAAAGAACTAATTGATTATTTGAGAAAATAATCAAGTTTAACTGATAGCTGCAGCCTCTCCTCTATCCCGTTTGGCAAAAAAAATGGCATATTGTGATTAAGTTGGGTTTTATTTTCCTTCCTTCCTTTATTTATCTACTTATAGCTTTATTATACTACATTGGCTGTTATGCACCAATATGCCTTGTATGTGAAAATAAATCTCGATTCTGATTCTGAAGTCCAATGTGGTTTAAATGTTTCTTCATCTAATATCAGGAGCAGCTCACTGTAAAATTTGTTGGCCCTAAAAGTTTTGAAACTTTAAGTTCTCCATGCAGTTCTCTATTTTGGGTGACAGCACTTCCCCAAAATGTGTGTAAAGTGAGTTCATTTTTTAAACAGAGTTGATTGGTATGAATAAAAGACATGTTAAAATGTTTCCAAAAAACACAACATACCCATTTACTTATGTCAACAAGAGCTTAAACCATTAATCGATCAATTGACTCGTGATCAATAGAAAAGTAATCGGTAACTATGTGTAAAAGTGTATATATGTTCCAAAATACAACTTGAGCATTTACATTCAATAACTAGAGCCAAATGAGTTCTTTGGTCCAAGAAATGTCAGAAAATGGTGAAAAATGTCCATAAGTGTTTCTGATATCAAGATGACGTCCTCAAATGTCTTGCTTTGTCCACAACCCAAAGATATTCAGTTTACTGTGATAGAGAAGTGAAGAAACCAGAAAATATTCACATTTGAAAAGCTGCAAGTCAGAGATTTACTTTTTGTTTCTGAAAAAATTACTCAAACATTAATCAATGATCAGAATACTTGCCGATTAATTTAATAGTTGACAACTAACTGATTAATCATTGCAGCTCCAGCATAAACCATTAATCGATTGACTGGTTGATCAACAGAAAATTAATCAGTGATTTTTTCAAGAAAAAAAAGTAATTTATTGATAGTTCTAGCCTCCTGAATGGCAGGATTTGCTCCTGTTCTTTGTCACAGATGGCAGTTGAACTGAATACTTTTGGATTTTGGACTTTTGGTCAAACAAAACAAGACACCAAAGTGTGTCATTAATCTGTTTTGGTGTTAAATATTCCAAACATAAGGCATTATTCTCATCAGAGCTGCGACAATTAGTTGATTGATCGGTTAGTCGATCAAAAGAATGATCACCAACGATTTTGATAACCAACAAATTGTTTTAATCATTGTTTCAAGCAAAAATGTCAAACATTTGCTGGTTCCAGCTTCTGGATTTGCTGCTTTTCTTTGTCATTTATGATAGTAAATCAAGGTTTTTGGATTTTGGAGTGTTGGTTGGACAAAAGAAACTATTTTATAGACTAAACGACAACAATAAATAGATTAATTGTGAAAATAACCAGTAGATTAATCAATAATTAAGCCCTAATGCCAGCTAATACTTCTATATATTTCATCACTGGTACGAGTCTCATCCAGATGTTCTCAACACATGTTCATCACTTCGTCAAACCCTGACAACAAAGTAAGGAAGACCCCCTGATACTCACATCCCTTTGTTTCCATACGTGTTGTAAAACTCCATGTGGTTACAGGCTTGAATCCAGCCGATGGTCCACGTCTCTTTGCCGGCCACTGGCGGCACCAGGACGCTGGCACAGGCTCTGAAGTGCGGCGTGCGGTAGCGCAGGACCACGCTGGACGACTCGTCGATGCTGGTGGGGTTGGGGTCGATGGAACTGTTCACCTCCAGGACGATGATACTGTCTCGGAAACTCTTGGGCTTACACCTGATACTCTGGATGCAGCCCATTGCATTAAATAGCAACACAATCCACAACAACGTCCAGTGGTCTGGAGGAGGAGAGGAAAGACGCATGGAAACAGCAAGAAAATCACCACATCATGTTGTCGAAAAAGGGGGGAAAAATAGCTTACCAGATTTTTAAAAAAAGTTTCATAAAAAAAGCCATGCATATGTGATCCAAAATTACTTTCAGAAAAGAAGAAGAAGAAAGCAGGTCTAGAAAATGTTCATATTTGCAGAGCTCATGCTTTCCTGGTGGGTAAACGCAACTTCACCAAACAAGCGCAGGTACAACAACTTTCTTTTTCCGTGCACTGATGTTTTCATGCTGTCTTTGCCTCCTAAATGTGCCTTAATCACAAAAATACTTGACCTTTCGGCAGCATGCGCCCGCTGGTAAGGTGCACGTAAGTTAATTATGAGCTAAATAATTAACAAAAACTCCTAATGTTACATCTTGGGCGTCAGATTCTCTTTAGTGTGATTCTAGCAGATAATCCCTGGACTATCCAGTGGATAAAACTCTACGTCCAGCTGGTGACAAGAATCATAATGAAAAAAATGTAGTGCTGGACAGCGGACGCGGACAAATGGCAGCTCAGAGGTGACGGAGCAGCCTGAGGTCCATTTAATCCGCAATAACCTCAATTCCCCACAATAAAAAAAAGTGTAATTTAGCGTTTTAAGAGCGTTATACAGAGTAATTATTTTTTACACATGTGCGGATTAACGGCTCATGCGGTGCAGTTGCATGAATTGTGGATCTATTTTAGCCGCACAAAAACAACATGCAAAAAAAAAAAGAAGTCTACCTATAAAACAATTCACTGCAAAGTCTCCAGTGTCTTCAGCTCAGCAGGGTGGAGAAATTCAGAGTGGACGGCGGCTCTCACACACACGCACACACACATACACGCACACACACACACACAGTTCTTCGGTCAGTAGAGGTAATTCCGTTATCTCCTTCCCGTTAAATTATTTCACCGTCCCACAGAGAGAGGTAGCGTCTCCACAACAAGCGCTCAGATCTGGTCGAGTTTGAGACGGAGCGCCGCAACATCCAGAGGACACCGCCGGGTCAACTTTAGCACCCATTTCACCGGATCCATTCTCACATTTGAAAATAAATATTTAAAAAAAAATTAAAAAATAAATATCACGCCTCTGGAAGGGAAGAGGGTGCCAGCTGTCACATAGTTCGACAGTTTCCTGTCCTGTCTCTGTCTCCGAGCGTCTCTGCCGGGATGCAGTTCAGCCTAAATTCCTGCCCGAGCTGTCATTTCTCCGAGCTCGTCCCATCGCTGCCACGGCAGGTTCACCCCGCTACGCATTGGTCTCTCTCAGCTGCCTGGGAAGCAGCTTTATAAGTATCTTTGAGACGACACTTCCGCTCTGAGCCGCAGGCATGCTGGGAGATGTAGGCACATAACGGTTTCTGTTTTATATTATCAGGTTTCGGTAAATGTTCCCGTTTGTACACATGCACATTCAATAATAGTCATTAAATGATAATAATTTACCATAATTATTATAGGTTAATGGAGCAGTAACATTTTAGTGATTAGATGGATTAGTATCTTAATTTAGAGATTATTTTCATTATTTTATTATCAATGTATTAATATTATTTATGTATTTGCGCCATAAAAGAGAGCAGAAAAATGAAGCAAACTGAGGAAGTGGGATTTAAAAACCCTCTTAGAGGCTTATAGAAGAAATCTTACCTCACTAAAAATTACAAAATTACAAATAAGCAAATACAAACACAAAAGTCATATAATCCACAAAACTAATACCTTAAAAGCAGTAGATACGTTGGCAAATTAATAATAACCTAATAATAAGAATAACTTGTGATTATGTATCCATTTTATTTTATTTAGACTTAGTAAAATGTTCATATATTCAATATTCAGCTGTAATTCAACTTTGAAAATACTGTAACACCAACATTCATGATAATAGAACTTGTTTAATCTGAGGATTGCTGTAATCAGTTATGATAACTAATCAATAATCAGTATGGTCAATCACATGTTGTTCTGTGGTGTTATTTGTTATAGCTACCATGTCATGTGAAGAGTCAAGTGTTTCTTTGTAGTGATCGATCACTTTTTGTTAACTTTTCTCCACAAAACAACCGAAACACATTTATTTATTCCTTTCTTTGTTTAAGATAATATAAAATTAGATTTAAAAAATATATATATCAATCTATTAGGAAGTTCTTCTACCAGAGATTGCTCAAAAATGACAGTAACATAAGAATAAAAACAATAAAGTATACAATGTAAAGTGTGTAAAGAGTAAATGCAAACTAATGTAGTAAAATTATGATAAGTTAAGTAAAAAAAATAAAACTAAAATAGAATAGTGGTATTGACAGTTATATTGAAAGTAATATTGGCAGCGATTTTGAAAAATAATAAAAAGCAATAATATTTTTTTTATTATTATTTAAGATAAGATAGAATTTTATTAATCCAGAAAGTATTTCTGATGCCTGACATTGTTCAAAAAATACAGCCTAACAAATGAATTAAAACATACATACTGAGTGGGTTATCATGTAAAGTGGAGTTTCACTTTAAAATCTGTGCCTAAAAGAGTAACAGTAAAACTATGATAAGTTAAGTTTAAAAAAGGAAACTAAAATAGAATGGTAGTTTTGGCAATTATTGTGAAAAGCTATAGAAACATTTGTTTGTTTGTTTACTTGTTCATTTAATGTTACTTCATTTGCTTTTTGTTTAGCAGCACTATAAAACTCCTCCCTGACAGCAGTCATGGCAGAGCGCTCCTCCTCTGAGCCGCCGCTGTCTTTTTAAGCACCTTGGAGAACTCCGCTCCGCAGCGGAGCGCAGCGCAGATGTCGAATCCGGATCGTGCGTAAACTACGTCAAATCCGGAAGAACCCGAATGCTGCACTGGCTGCTGGGGGCTGCCTCGTCTTCACCCTTTGTTGATGATATTATCGACCGACTGTTAACTGTTTGAGGTTTTTTGCGTGCCTTCCCTCGCTGCCAAGCAGATCGGAGGAGCGATGGAGGCTGCGGGAGATATTCTGATGCTTTGCGCTTCACATTCATGCTTCGCCTGGTAAGATCATGACAACAGTGTGTCTTGAGCCTGTTTTTCACGCAGCAAAGCACCTGTTAGCTGTGTGTGTTAGTTGTGTCATGTTGTGGCGTAACAAGATGCTCATGTTGTTATTTTATCTCCGTGCTGTAGATCCTGTTTCTCTGGATTGGCCCAGGCAGATGCCATTCAATCCTCTGACTCTCTCTGTGCATGGCTCTCGATATAAACAGCATGGCCAGCGCACATTCCTGCGGGTCTAAATATATCTATTAAGGCCAGAGGAGGAGGGGGGGAGCAGGACTGGTGGTGTAGGGGGTTTATCCTGGGACATTTCACCGTCGTGGTGGACTCGCACCACTTGAATTATCTTCGGGGATTGACAATCAGAGGAGAACTTGGCCTTTAATACCCAAACATGCCCTCTGGTTACAATGCGAGATCCAGGGCGCGGGAGAGGAACAGCGTCCTGAGCAGACCTGAGTTCATGTCCCTCAATCATCAGCCCCTCCGCGGCGGAGCCGGTGGTGGTGGTGGTGGCCCCTCAGATAGCAGAAGCAGCGGCAGGAGACCGGGTCAGATCAAGCACCAAACCAGCCAGCAGAGCGAGGAGGCGACCGACAGCGGAAGCAAGGACCGGAGAGAGCCCAGCAAGATGCCGGAGGAGGACTGCATGCAGCTGAACCCTTCATTCAAAGGGATAGCCATGAACTCCCTCCTCGCCATTGACATCTGTCTGTCCAAGCGCATGGGGGTGTGCGCACACACGTCGTCCTCCTGGGGAGGCTGCCGCTCCATGGTGGCCCTGCTGGCGCTCACGGGACACGGCATCACGTGGATCATTGGCACTATAGTGTGTCTCACCAGGAGTAACACTCTAGCTGGACAAGAGGTCTTGGTCAACTTGCTGCTGGGTAAATACCGCCACACCACACTCGCCAACAGACAGCAGGTCAATACCCACAATGCACCACACAGTCACTAGCATTTTATTTGAAAGGGTGCGAGACTGCCATGACAGTGTCCTAACCATGTGATGATGGCTGCCAAAACCATGAATGGATCTTCATGAATGTTTACGACTGTTGTTTTTAAAGGGATAGTTCACCCAAAAAATGCAAACTCAGTCATTATCTACTCACCCTCATGCCAATTAAAGGTCAGGTTTAGTTGTTTCTTTTAGTTCAACAGGAGAACAGCGAAGCAGAATCTCCCAAACAATTGAAGTGACTAGTTTTCATTAATATGTGGACTATTGGTTTGGCAAAACAAGCATTATGAAGGTGTAATTTTCAGATTTGGCCAACTGTGCCAGCATTTCTCACTATTTTCTGAATGATTACAAACCAAATCTGTTGACTAATGCAGAATATATTCAGCAGATTAATCCATAATGTAAATAATCATTCATGGCAGTCTTATTTAAAAAATAAATGCCACCTCAACTGACAATAACAGTAAAATCCTGCTTTTACTTGAGTAATAATGATATAAACAGTCACAGGGGGCATGTTCCTGCAATGAGTACTTTTACTTGTAATGCTTAAAGTAACATTTTCTGTGCAGGACTTTAACTTGTAACAGTTTACAGTACGAAAGCATCTGAATATTCCTCCACCACGTTCCATTAGCTAAAACTTAGAAATGCTTTGAAAGGTATGACTCATAAGAAAGTGGGACCAGATTGTCTTTTCAAACTCATACACATTATAATACAAAGTTGCCCTTGTTAATCATTGTTATGGGTGACACATTGTCGCGCTGATTGTCTCTCGGCAACGGAGAATAAAAGCAGCAAATTCAGACTTTGCAAAAAGAAAATTGATACTCACCCATAGTTGAGACTTCAGGGTGTCGGGTCAGGACACTGTTTTAATCTTCAGGTGAGAGTGAGGGAAAAACAGAAGCTGCAGAGTCCAGGTGTAGAGTTTTAACTCTTCAGGTAGGCTATAGTTCAAAAGCACCACGTAAAAGGGCGCGTGGGAGTGAGCTGTGTAAAATAAAGTGTAAAAAGCACAAAGTTCAAAGCTGAGTTGTTTCTGTAACGATAAAGCACAACAGCAAGTATAGACATAGTTTTACACATATACCAGCCAGCAATAATGGTGTAAAAAGTACCAATCAGCAACAGCATTTGCATTACAGTCTCTGTAACAGTCACTTATTAAGAAGCATTCAATGCACGTGTGTAAACAACAGAAAATTAGCTAATTAAATGTACAGAAGAATTATCCGCATGATACACAAACATAACAGACTATTATAATCTGGGAGCTACTGTATCTCTTAATTACGGCATGTTTCAGACAGAAGGGCACCAATTCACTCAATGAATGACACTCATGGCGAAATATCAACACCAACAGTGCGTAACAAACCTAAAAGAATATGAAACTCACGTTTTCACGCACGCACACTAGAAGAAATGTCCATCAGATGTCAGCGTAGTCCGATGAAGGTGAGGTCCTGATGTTGGACTAAAGAGATGTGAGGGGGAAAAGTAAGCAGGGTCACAGGCTTTTTTTTACGCTTATGTTCGAGCGTCAGCTTGTGTCCGTTGTATCTCTTATTGATGTAAATCCACACTACTTTTTGTGGTGCTTAGTGAAAGAAAGGAAAATATAAAAACAGTTTATCCTGAAAAACCTGTTTTTATAGATGCTGGTTTGGGAGAAATGCCAGCAGGCTCTGCAGGGAGGTGGAGGGCTCATGGGTCACGGTGAAGAATCTCACCACCGCTACCAGTCACAACATGCCTGACGCTGCACCCAGGCTCTGTAGCATGCTGTCCAAATCCCTTTGTGCCCACATGAACTGCAGGCAGGAGCACGGCCCTCTCCAGGCCAGCAGACGGAAATAATCTACTGTTCTGCTCAATTCTTTCAATTAGTTTCTACACAGTTAGAATTAAAGGCGAGTGCACCAAGGTAATAAAGTAGATTTAAGCACGTATCTAAACCCAGAAAACATTGTTTTTAAATCTTTTAAATTGACTTTACCAATTTAAACTTAGTAAAGCAAAGACTAATTTATCTGGAGACAATATTCAAACTCAATCTGAGTAATTTCCTGCGACAAGTTGATTGATTTTCATCATCACTACCTATAACACACTTTTGATGACACTGATAATAAGACTGTCCAGTTTAACTGTAGATATTGTGGCTCACACAACTCACAGGCACGTTGTCCACTGGACCTGTGGCAGTCTGGGCCTGGTTACACAAAACCACTTAAATTTTCATCTAAGGATGCCTCAGGAAAAATAAATGAGCCTCATAAAATAACTTGGCAGCTAGCGAGTCAAACATTAGCATAACTATTCCTGATATATTTATGTCAGCTGTATCGTTTTATTGACACTCACCAGTTGTTGTCGACTCCTGTCGATGTCTCTCTTCTTTCTTGCTGTCACAGTAATATTTTCATTATTTTCTCAGTACTTCATTAACAGTTTGTTTCACAGCAGACTTCTCACATTGATTTCACCAGTTATTTCTTCTGCTTGTGTGTGTTTGTTATGGCTGCTTAGTTAAATTTACTTTGGATTATGAACTTGGATCTTCCACATTCTTCAAGGGGAACAGCATTCTCGTCTCGTGTCCGGTTTGACTTTGTTTTTCTTCGTGTGTGTCTTTGTCAAGTGAAGAAAGTTGATTTGAGCGAAGTGTAACCATGGTAACTGAAGTGCACATGTGCTGTATTATGACAGCAACTGCTGTGAAAGTCTCAGTCCAAACGTGTAGGTAAGGCGATAACCAAAGGAGCTTAATACAACGCTCTTTAGTGAAAACCATAGCTTAAGGAAATATTTTGTTTAAACTTAAATACACATTAGATGTCTCCTCATAGGTGCCTCAGAGGTTTCTCCTTGACAACCGTATGGAGCACCAAGACTTTAATTCGACCACCGAGACAAATTTAAGATCTCATTTAAGACAGCCGAGTTCTCTTTTAGAGCTCACTGTTTTCTCAAGAGCTGATTATTTAAGACAAATTTAAGATCAGTCCAGTGAGACAAAAAAAAGAACATTTTAAGATCTTCAAGAGCTCATTTGTCAAAGAGACACAGACTAGACAAAGACAAGATCTTATTTCGAACTTTTTCTTTTCTTCAGGCTTGCCCTCGTGTGTTGTGTCTGCCATCAGGAGAAATTTACGAACACGTTTAACTGCCTCATTTGGGTGTCAATCAATAACCTGGATCACAAACACCAAGTGTCTTAGACTTTTTATTAACATATAAAACAGATACCTCATTAATTACCAGACCTGTGTGCAGGAGCAGCAGCAACAACACTCAGTAATTGCAGATGCAGACAATAAGCACATTAGTTTACAAATATAAACTAAGAGTGAGCCTCACCACCGAAACTCACAACTCAAGATTGGAACCTATATATATGTATGTAGATGTTCCAAATATATAGGTTAAAAATAAAAGAAAAAATCAGTTAACCCATTTAAAACTAGCAAGCTAAAAGTTTTAGGAGCATCCTCATCCACAGTCTAGTGCATTTCTGCACAATAGCACCCATGATAAACGCCTTTATTAATCTTAATCATGATCTGAGTTTGTCAAAGAAACATTCAAATATTTATACCATACATTTACATTCATCATCAGGATCCCCCAAATGTGAGGGGTGGGAATCAACAGAGGACCCATGATACGATATTATCAGAGTACTTAAGTCATGATGCGATATTATTTGGATTTTAACATTTGCAGTAAGTATTGTGATAGCATATATTGCAATATATTGTGATTTATTACCTTTTTTAAATTGCAAATTCAGTCCCCCAAAGGAAAACTTTGTCTAAATCTGTTTTATGTAAGCTTCCTTTCTGTTCATCCCACTAAAATCAGCTTTATTGCAGTAAAATAGGATTGTCAAGCAGACAGACTGACCAACACTGTCATTTAAAAAAAAGTTTTTATTAGTTGCATTATTAACGATTCTTTTAATAAAAGGTTGAAGCGTCTGTGTACCAACGCAATATTTCAGCGCAACATATTGCATTTCTGTCCCACAGCCCTACAGAATGAATCCAGACATTAGTTTGTTAGTAGCCTTTTTTGGTTTGCTTTTGTCTTTTACATAAAAAAAAGATCTTTGTAGGTGTTGATTTAGTACTGAATTGTGTATTGTTCATCTGCTTCTCCCAATGGTAAAAACAGTGTAAATCAGCAGGACGGCGCATTTTATTTCAACTTATTTATGCAGGAAAGTGCAGACTATATTACATCAGTTTTTTCAGTATGAATGTTGGATGTGTGCGGGGTGGGGGTGTGCGCAGGAAAAATGCACATGTGCACACACACGCACAGTCTGGACCCAAACACAGATTATCGACCAAACAGCAGCACAAATCTCCTGGCTGTAGCTACATTGAGCTCTGATTGGAAGCCAGTAAATCTCTGGATTTGGGACACTGTTGTATTGTGTTCAGGACATTGTTCAGCTCCAAATGCTTGTTCATTATTCGCCGGTCCAGGATAATTTTTGGTCCATTGAGGTCTGTCAGGAGGAAATCTACGCACATACTGAACAGTGGGGTGGGGGGGAAATTAATATTTAATGCCGACTGAAATTCTGTTTTGTTTTCACCTAACGGGAAAGTAATCAGCCAAGACCTGCCTGTCAGGAAGAGTTTAGTTCAGATGCTGTCATGAGGGTATGAACGGTGCAGTGCAGAAATATCTCCCTTTATAGTTTTTGAAAACACAGTTGTAGTCACACGATGACTGGGCCTGTCCAAAAGACAGCTGAGCGTGTCAGCAGACCTTGACTGTACAGAGAGCGTTCCCGTTCTTATCAAATGTGGTCTAGTTCTGCTTTGCTTTGGGGTTTTCCGGTTTCTTCTTCTGTGTAACCAGCTTACTCCACTGACCTAGTTATATTGTACATTCATTCAAAGAGGAACAGCTACGTATCAACGTGATCCACCAGAGGACGTCATGTCGGTGTCGCGTTTTTCCTCGCCTGGGTATGAAAAGTACATGCGTGTGGTGTGAAGAGTTACAGCCCACCCGGGGGAGGAGAGTGGAGTGGATGGATGAGTAAAACACAGGACCACCCCTAGATGATAATCCACTCAGTATGTACTCACCACTATGCCGATGTGAGGATGGGTGAAGATCTTCAGTTCACAAAACAATCCTGGAGTTTCAGCAGAAAACAGGGTTACAGCTAATGGCAGTGAATGGCGACCACGGATAAAATGTAAAAAATAAAAAATAAAAAGAACACAAAACAAGCACAAAATGTCTCCATCCTGCTCGTGTGGTGTAATCCAAGTGTCCGTGAGCCACGATATTAAAATTTAACCACAAAAGACGCCATTTACACCATGTTTTTAGCCAAAATGTCAACTGTAGCCTCCCAGGTAGCATGTAAACACGGGGTCGATACATTTGTATATCTCTTAATGGATACACGTGTGAAAATATCGTGAGATATACGGCATAGGGGTGAGTACATATTGAGAGGATTATCATTTAGGGGTGGAATGTCTCTTTAAGTAGTTATTTTACTACCAAACGATCATGTTTTTTTATTTCTGTTTTGATTTGATTTTGATTTATTTCAAACATTTAAAAAAACAAAATATATATGTAAAAAGACCAACAACAAATAGAAACCGACTTACAACGAGAAACATAAATTAATATTTGATGTCCCAAAAGGAGTAGGATTATGTTTTTTTAAACCTAACCTAGTACTTTTCGTGGCTAAACCTAACTAAACTGCAGCTGTCAAGCTTTATTCTGAAAGTTTAACTGGACGTATTTGTCACTGTTGGATCTATGTGGTTTGATGCCACATTGCAAAAACATCACTATTACCACTTGTGCATGGATACATGAGGCAGAGTCTGATGTTCTCCGAATGTCCAGCTCCCCGTACTGTAGTTGAGGCCTGCAGGGTTGCAGACAGTAACAAACAGACATATTTAGGCCGCGCTTATACTGTTATCTTTTTTTAAAATACTTTTTTTTTATTATGTTTGAGCAGATTTCATATTTAGCATTGTATTTCCAGTGCCTTACCTGTGTGCAGCTCTTGACTTTCTGTTAGCAAAAGAATTCAGCAATACCATCGTTATGAAAGGTATGATCTGTAACATTTTCCTTAAAAAAAAAAACAGTGTCTAGACTCATATTACATAATCCCTTTCCATCATCACTTATGACCCACTGGAAGTGTGTGGTGGTGTCTGTATCTGCACAGACTCTGCCCTCTGCCTGTATTTCCTTATTTTGACGTCCTGATGCGTTTATGAGCAGCTCTGACAAATCCCACTGACTCTGCCTTTAAAGCCCAGCAGGAATCAATATTTTTACATCAGTGATGGATCACGACTACTTGGACTTGAAAGGAGTTGCTCATAAGTGACGAATCTGCAGAAAATTATCACCCGACTCTTCATACCCGTCAGTTCTACAGAGCCTTTTAGTAGCTTTTCTTATTTTGGACATCCAGCAGCTTTACTGTTTTGGTTCACTGTCACTTCTCTTATCAGCATTGTTGTTGGCCACAGTGTAAATGCTCTAAAACCCAATGTGTGCTATGTGTACAGCACAACAGCAAAACAAATAAAGTTAGTGAGTCGCTGGCGAACTTAGTGGAACCTGGCCTGGAGGCCCTTTCCGGCCTCCGCTGCCCGTCTCTCCATTCCTGCAACACGATGTCCAAAATCTATAGTTCGGTCTACAAAATTATTTTGCTTTATTTCATTTCTTTTCTCTTGTTTCATACCAGTTTACCCCACCCCGCCATGTACGACTGAAATAAAACACAATTCTGTACTTGACAAAAGTACAGATATAACCGACAATGCCATTTTTATCAGGGGTATTAAAGACCAATTGGAGGAGGCAGAAGAGTTGCTTAGTTTGTGTCTGATGTGTGGCCAAAAGGTATCGAAAGTGCTTTTGTTAAGAAAATATGTTACTAATGGCAATATAAAATGTACATTTTTAGAAATATTGCACTTTCTAGTAGTACTTGAACACTGAAGTAGCTATGAGATGATAAAACCAGCAGTAGCCCCGAGTCAGTTTGAGTTTGAGACCCCTGCCTTAGCAGCCAGAGACAGATATTCTGCTCTGGAGCTGGTGAAGACCTAAACAGAGCTAAAAAGAGAGTGTATGCTCTGCTTAAATCGATCGAGAAAAATCAAGAGGTATTGGTAATATGTCAGTGTTGTTTTTTCACAGCTTGTGTCTGCTGCTCCCAAGTGGCCAAAAACTCACTCTTTGCACATTGTTAATAAAACCATAAGATCGAAGCAGTATAGGTATTTTTAAATGCACAATCTCTGTATTGCCTTAGAAAGTACAGGTGTGCAGTATCTCATTTTGGAGTCCCTCTTTGGGATTGAAGGTGGGAAATCACTGGTCCTGACAGGGGGAATTTCAAATATTTTTAATCATCTGAACACTTCTGTTAAAGTGTATTAGAAGAGCAGCTGAAGTAGCCTTTGGAAAGATTCCAGTATGGGCTGGGAAGTGTTTGCTTTCTTATGGCATATTTGCAAATGATTTGCCACAATAAGTCAATTGGAAGAAGAAACTCGGGGGAAACAAAGCATAAAGAGTTGTTCTAGTCCTCCGTCATCTCAGCTTGTTAGTGTGAGAAACAGTTCTCAAGAAACAAGAAACAGTTTCCTCACAAAGCGAGTTGATCTATGGCCGCCTGACCAGTTATCTGCCCACAACTGCTGCACACGTTAGGGTCGGAGTTTCCATTCTCAGCGTCGCAGTTTCCCCTCGAACGGTAAATCAGCAGAGTTCGGCACCAGGATGTGACTCACCGGTGGAGAGTGTTTGGCTGCTCAGAACAGTTTTTGTCTGATCAATAACTGTCTGCCAACTGACTGGAGGCTGACATCAAACGTGTTATTACACTGTGCAGAGCGCAGCTGTGCTGCCTGCACTGACTGGGTTTCACAGCCGCGAACAGAAACCCTGCATAGGAAGAAAGATTCACACAATCCGCCAGCACCAAATTCTAGAGGGCACATCTGAGATTTGTTTAGGAAATAAAACAAAAGGTTGCACTTTATTTTACAGTAGACTTATAAGATGTAACAACCTGTACTTTGTATCAAAATTAGACAAAAAAAACAATTTGTTGTTCTTTATTAGACAGTATTAGACCCTTTATTAGATTCTTATTAGACTTTATTATAGGCTAATTAAGGACAGATTACAAGAGAACTGTACTGTAAACTAAAGTGTATTATTTCCCACAGTTACACCCTTATTAAACTCCAATAAAGTCTAATAAGGGTGCAACAGTGGGGAAATAATACACTTTAGTTTGCTGTACAGTTCTGTTGTAATGTGTCCCTAATTGCCCTTTAATAAAAAACTAACAAGGATGTAACAGTGGGAAATAATACACTTTAGTTTACAGAATAGTAGTTATATTTCTAGTTTTAGTCTAATTTAATACAAAGTACGGCTTGGCATGTCTTATTATTGTAAAATAAAGTGTGACCAAACATTATTCTGCACAATTATCCCCACATTCCTGAAGGGTTTGGTCATTAAACTGCTGAACAAACCTACTTGAGCAAGCTGAATAGTCACTGGTGCTTTTTTGTCAGCTGAAGGGCACAGCTGATAATATGATGCATCATTGCTTGGCTCACCTTCTCCCTTCCGTCAGTACTTTTGAGACTGCCAGAGGGCACCATCGGGCAAAAACCAACACTACAACTGTCCTCACTCACATTTCACCAGTTTCATTATCTGCTGAGCCCTATGTAAGCAGTTTTAACTTCTCACCAGCCTGCCCGCCTCTCTTTTTCCTCCCTTCCTTTCCTCTAGCGTTTTAATTTTCGTCCCCGTGAACGTGACTGTGACACCGCCCCGCCGTCCTGCCTTTAAGGAGCTGGAATGGAAGTTTTAAATAATGGCCAGCGAGTGGGCAACTGACTGGAATTAGAAGTAGGGCAGCGTAACCAATATGTCAGAGAAGCGACAGTTACTTAGCGCAGGGCTGGTTGAGTGTGTGTGTGTGAAGATGTCAGGCTTGAACAGAAGTTAAAGATGGCGATGGTAGGGATATTTTTGGGAGTGCTATGGTGCTATAAAAGGCATCTGCAAATGTCTGGTATGAGGACTCAAAGCAAATGTTGCTCAGTATTGTATGCCTTATTGGTTATTTTTGGTCACTGAGATATCTGATTACATATGAGGCCTACTATAGTTTTTAATCTGCCTTATTTGGAGACTGACCACATTATATAAAAAGTCCAGATGAAACCACCCACGTTTTTTTCCCTCTTATCTGTTACTGTAATTCTGTCCAGCCTTGTTTAAAGGTTACAGATTAGAGTCCGTGCTAATGTCTCTGTGAGGCGAGCTAGCTAAATTGCAACATGCTAACATGCTCACAACAACAACAAACTTACTATGCTAACATTTGCTAATTTGCTTATTGGGACCAAGTCAAGACAGAAACCACAAGTTTCAAGTCCTAAACAAGTCACAAGTTTCATTGATGTAGCCTACAAAGCTATTTAGCTGTTAAGCTAAAGTTAGCCATTTCCTTTTTTCCTTTCTATAATATTTCTGTAATCTCAATCTATAATTTAGTTTTTGTCTTTTAACATAGTGGATAGTTCACCCAAAAAAATGAAAATTCAGTCATTATCTACTCACCCTCATGCCAGTTGAAAGTCAGGTTTTTTACGTTGTTTTTTTACGTTTGAAAACTGGTCACCATTCACTTCCATTGTTTGGGAGATTCTGCAACACTGTTTTTACTTAAATAGTTTTGTTTAAATAGATTTTTGTATTAAGGATTTATAAATAATAAGGAGTATTTTTATATTGTTGTATTGGTACCACTGTTAAGTAAAGGATTTTGTCTTTTTTTCGTGACAGCCCTCCTTCTTGACGTCATGACTGTCGCTGGAGTCCAGAGACTGGTGAAGCGCAAGGGACCCTGGGAGATGACGCCGGGCTTCCTGGACTGCGTCGCCATGGACATCTACTCCTTCCCCGCCGCTCACGCCAGCCGGGCCGCCATGGTCTCCAAGTTCCTGCTGTCCCACCTGGTCCTGGCCGTGCCGCTCCGCATCCTGCTGGTGCTGTGGGCCTTCCTGGTGGGCATGTCCCGGGTGCTGCTGGGAAAACACCACCTGACTGACATGGTGTGCGGCTTCGCACTGGGCCTGCTCCACTTCAGCTTGATGGAGACGGTGTGGCTCTCGTCGAGCACCTGTCAGACTCTGATCTCCATAAGCACGCTCAGCTGGAGCCCCTTTTCCTGAGCTTTTGATACACGGCTATGCTAGCTAGCACACAAGGCTAATTTGATACACAAATCGAGAAATGTCAGGGACTTGAGAAGTTATTTTTGCAAGGGTCCGAACCGAAGTTCTTATCAAGTTTTGAAGGTTTGAACCGAAAAGCATTAATATTTGGTATGAGATGTTGACTTGCATGTAAAGCCTAAGACAGGCAGGTCACAAGACCTTCATAATGCTTCACGAATCCTACTAACACACAACACTACTGCTTCTTATGATCGATCAAACACTACTGATAAAGGGAAATTCAAGACACCTGCAAACTGACAAGCGAGATGATGAAAATGCACATGATTAAGGTCTTGGATTTGTTCTTTGGATATTTCTTTTTTAAGATTTTTTGATTCTCATACAGTATAAACGCTAGTACCATTCTATACATTCGCACAGTGGCCATTTTCCTCTGAAGTCACACTCAGATTTTGTACTGCAGCGTTCCAGCCAGGTTGCATAAAAGTTAGGAATCTGACAAATAATTTTCTGATTGATCAGCAACTGGAAAGACAATGGATAGTGAGAATCTGGAGGGGTATGGGGCCATGTTTCAAGCTGCTGTCTTTTCAGTTGCTGATCAATTTGGAAGCAATTTTAGCACTAAATATGGCCCGGTGTCCCTTCAGATTTTCACAGTCCATCGTCTTTTCAGTTGCTGATCAATCAAAGAACAATGAACTGATAACAATTTGTCAGATAACTACGATTTGCGACCTGGAAGTATGACATTTGAGCTTCCTACCCCTGAGTGTGACGTCAGACGAAAATGGCCGCCTTGTGAGAAGCTCTCTCTATTCAACATATTCTCTCTTAACTCTGTGTGCCTCTTTTTCTTCACCATCTTACTTCCTTTTTCTTCCTCCTTCTCTGTCACTTCTTCTTCTTTTCTCAGTCTTTTTTTTTTTTAATATTTGTGCTTTTAGTTTGGGATAAGTATTTAAACCATGTTAAACACTGAATAGAGTTTGGTGTTAAGGCTGTAATATTGGATGTAACACTAGAATAAATAAAGTGATTGTTGTTTGGATATTCCACATTGTTCCTAATTGGCATGACTAATGATATGTTTGTATATTTCTGATGGGATTCTGTTCTTTTTACTGTATGTTTATCAAATATGAGCTTATTTTTGAAGCTGCCGAATTTAATATTTTTCTTACGGGGTCAAATATGATTTCCTTCAACGTGCCATTTACGCTTTGATGAGTTTAAATCCCTTTTTTAAAATAGCAGATATTTTGCTTCAGCTGCACATTAGCCTAACAGATGTGTATGGTTTGTCAGTGGTGCTGATTCTATGCCCCACAAAACAACTGAAGCGTGTGAATGATGGCATACAAAGCAAAAATAACTGTTTGAAATATCCGTTTTTGTGGGTTTCTTTCTTTTTTTAATGGACCTTTGAATGAAAACTGCTGGATTATTTTGTGGCAAACTTATTTCAGTGCATTGGTTTGGTGTGTAAATACAGTTTTGTGTACATTAGTTTGTTTTGTTCTGTACAGGAATCTGTATATCATGTTTTTACTTTGTGTCTCCATCTCATTAATAAAACGAGGTGGGCTGTCAGTAAAATGTGGATTCCTTTGTGTTTTATTAGTTGCATAAAAATGCCAACATACATACATTTTCAGGGTGAATAGTGGTTGCTTCTAAGTGTGAGTGTTGCTCTGAAATATTTTGAAATTAAATTTGGGTAACACTTTATATTAAGGAACAATATTTAACCATTTACTAGGTGCTTATTTGCATTTATATCAGTATAATGTAAAAACTCATAAAGAAATTTAGTGGAATCAAGTAACGTTTTCTCATTTAACATAAATATAAAATCTTTATGTATTCAAGTTAATTAAGCTTAATATTTATGTTTATTTTCAGGACTCAAAAACATGAGTTTGTTTAACTTTCTTTCTTTTGGCTTGAAATGAGTGAATGAATGTACACTCCAGAGCTAAATTAAGTTAGTAAATTAAGTTTCTCAGTTTCTAAACCCTTTTACACTCAGGGTGTATCAATTATGATACCTATAAACATAAAAATTATAAATGTTTAGCAGTGACTGAGGTGTTAACTTAATATCAACATGTTTTGTCAAGTACAACTGAATTAATATCAGGTTTATTTGAATAGAAAAGGTCATTTGTTTTTAATAATTACAAAATTACCTCAACTTTTCTTTTCAAATTCATTCAACTTTCAAGTTTAAGGCAGCTTGGAAACTTTTTAACTTTTTCAAGTTAAAACAAATAGTTTGTTTTTACAGTGTAGCATATTGGCTCTTTATTAGTCATTATAAAGCATCTTTTTTTACAACTACTAGAAGATTAACTAAGAGTTTTCCCTAAATAACCACCTAATTATCACTCTTGGCACTTAGTAAAGAGGAGTAATAAGGTATAAGTACCGTAATGTTTAATAAACAGCCAATGTGCTACTAATACGCATGCTAATAAGCAACTAGTTAACGGTGAATATGTGTACCTTGATATATAATTTCAGTGTGTGTCAACTAGAACAAGGAAAACCCCATTAAACATGATATAGTGTATGATATAGGGAGCTTTAAAGCCTATTTATAATGCAACAAATTTCTTTGATTGCTTCAAACATCACATGGACTGTAAGGCATCACATGTTGCACAACTTGGTCAGCAAAAGAATAAAGTGGGATCTGTTGAAACCTTAAGTGATGACTCTGAGACAGCTCTGACATGGTCATTATACTCTATAAAACAAAATAAGAGCTCTATGGTGAGAAGTTAAACACTAGGTCTTCAGTATACATCTGACATGTTCTTTCATTTCTTAGTCATTGTTTGTTTAAGTGAAAGTAAAAATATATTCCTATCCTGCAGTCAGCCCCAGAGTCAATTTTCTTGGTACCTTCAAGTCAGAAATTATGTAAAAGTTCATCTTCCCCAGTTGTAGATTGCAGAGCCAGATAGGTTGGATGAATATTTAAAGGGGTTAGCAGATTCAGATCATATAATATCGCATTTGTATGACATATTACTCAACCTAAACCACTCATCTAAAACCACCCTGAAAGCAGAGTAGGAAAAAGAACTGGGTTACATTCACACGTTGCATAAATGTGCGCAACTGTTTAATACAGTTTAGAAGAAAAAAGGTCTGTCTCATGTGTGAAAAATACAATTCAGAGGAAGGTAATTTACTTCACAGCGATGCACTCTGCTCCAAAGTACAAGTTTACTGATATCATCTTTTTTTTTCTCTAAGGTGCTCAATGTCCAGACAGACCCAGACCTAATTTTAATAATCCTGGGGATGTCCAAAAATGTAAAGAAACTAAAACAGGAACAACAGCATCTCCTGGTTTACGGCCTTATCGCTGCCAAAAAGCTAATCCTATTATTCTGGAAAAAGAGAAAGAGGTTTCAACATTGAAATTATGTGTCACAGAAGTGAACAGGACACACTTCACCTTGAGAGAAGCTGATTTATCATTAAGGACAAGCTGAAAGATTTTGAGAAGGTTTGGCAGCCTTTACTCTCGCGTTTAGCAGATGGAACCAAATCTTAAATGCAGAGCATTTGTAATAGTTTTTGTTAATATTTTCAGTTTCCAGTTGCACTTTGGTTGGAACAAAACTTGATTAGATTCGGAGGCGTAGGAAGAAATCACGGTGTGTCTCTGCCATGCAGGTGTAAAAAGCTACCATGGCTATTTACACCCTGGGTGCAAATAGCATTGTTTGCAACAGACACCTGGTGGCTTGTGTCCGCTGTGCAGGGCTATATACGTACACCCGAGTTTAAATAGCCACATCAGTTATTACTCTGGTTGTAAATAGCCACATTGGCTATTGTGGGTGCAAGTAGCTTCTGCCCAAAAGAAATGTGAAGGTGCACTATTATATTTAAGCAGTTGCAAGGCAGCTACAGCGCAGTGCTACAAGAATGTTCTGTGCAGTATTCAGAGTCATCGTTTGACATAAAGCTTGAGTGGCTTGTCAGCAGCAGATCAGGTTTACATACAGTTGCCTATTAACTTCATTCATATTATTAGATTTTAGACCAAGTTGTTTGCTTTACTAAGAGAGCAAACATTTGTGTGCTGATGAAACAGTATTTCTGACATTGTCATTAAGGCTGGGCGTCTTCACAGCCACTGACACTAGTTTCCTGTCACACTACTCTTCTTACCACAAACAAGAAAAAAAAAATCTGACAGGAAACAACACCAGTGTAATGGTGTGTGTGCTCTGAAACAGTTCAAATAGCAGGAACAGAAACTGCTCTCTGGCAGAGAGAAGTGGTGGCAGATGTACGCCTGTTCGGATCCTTTACTTATGTAAAAGTACCAATGCAACACTGTGAAAATACTCCACTGAGTAAAAGTGTTGCATCGAAAACTTTGCTCACAAGTGCAGTAGAATGGTCCTTGTCAGTGTTTTACCATTATATGGTGTTGTTGGATGAATATTACTGCTGCATTAATGTGTATGTTGCATTTTGTTGCAGTAGATGTTTAAAGTTGAGCTCAGTTGAACTACTTTTATACACTTTTGGGTAGTTTAATACGCAGAAATGCACCATATTCTATAAGATTATCATATGTTTGAAGTGCCCTCCTTCAAGAACCATGTATCTCTAAAAAAGTCAACTTTATATTGAGGCGGTTTTGTGACGATGCATTTTCCAGCTCATTCAAGAGGCTTTTAAAGAGTTTATGTAGCTAAAGAAGTCAGAGGATTTTCTCAAAGGAGCATATCCTTAACCCTAACCCTAACACATCACTGGACAAAAAGGGCATGAGCTCAAAAATATCAAAGTGTCTTAAGCTGTCAGACAATGTAGTTGAGTACAAAGTACAAAATTTGCCTCTCAGATGTAGTGGAGTAGAAGTAGCATAAAATGGAAATGCACAAGTAAAGTACAAGTACTTAGAATTTGGAGTTAATAGTAATTGAGTAAATGTACAGTTACATTCCATCACTGGGTAAGAGTTTTCATTATGGTTCTGGTTCTGTGTGCATTGATATACATCAGAAAAAGTTATCAAACATTTAAAACAAATGTCTCTTCATTTAAAAAGAAATGCAGCTTCATGAAAGATTGAAACAGATTTGCATGAAATCTGCTGTGCACAAACCTTCCACATAAACACAATTAATATCAACATGTATGCACACAAAGAGACACAGCGTTGTTTAACTAGAAGAGGAAGTGAAAGTTATTTAGCTGTAGTACTTGATATCATAATACCGCATATGAGGTCTCACAAGGTGAAATAAAAGTTGCATGAATACAGAAAAACATGAGCAACATCCCCCCCAAATTACAGCTCGTCCCAGTTCAGGTTTGTTTGAGTTTGCGCCAAATTCCAGGCCTGCACAGCCCTGCCTCGCACGTACCCAAAATATCCCTGTGAGTAAGTGCTGATAGCGCTCGCAGGCCTGCTTCTGCAGCGAGGGTCCACACGCACTGACTCAACAGACACCACACGCCCTACTGTTGTGTCTCTGTGCTCTGTTTGTGTCACATACACAACAGATGGAGGAAACGTTAGACACCACAACCTTCTATTTGCCACCGAACTCTGTTGTTTCTGCAGGTATGAAGCTCTGAACATGTTATAATGCCAATCAGGTATTCTGTGGTGACTGTCAATGACATTGTGCATTTTAGTATATTCAGAAATGTTGCTGCATTGGGATAAATGTTTAATAGATCACCCTTGAAAGAACTGCAGGCCATAAAAAGCATCTGTCACTAGTTTGAAAAATAGCTGCATAAAAATGAAACAAACTCCAAAGCTTTGGGGAAAATGTTGTTTATGCATTTTATTACATGATAATTTATGTTAACCCATCATTCTTTTTCTTTTTAGTTTAAATCTGTACAATGTAAATGTGACTGTTGTGATTTTTAAACACTTTTACACAGAGATATTTGCTTGAGTAACATCGATATTTTGTGATTTTTGATGAAGCCTGTGGCGGCTGGTGGATCAGTGGGAGATATTTACAGCCGTTGCAACATGGTTGAGGAAAGTTAAGACAAGTGCGCCCTCTAGGGGGCTCTCCAGGAACCCGTCTTGTCTGCAATGTTCTGGAGAGGTGTTGTTTTTAGTGACTATTAGTTTACTTGTTGCTAAAAAAAAAAAAATAGGGATTCAAAGTGAAAACCTTATAATGATCCCCTCCAGACACTTCAGTTCTTTTCACTCTAAAGTCCATTCTCAGTGCATGTACGCTGGAGGCTTCAAGTTTCCACATCACACTTTTGCAAGTTGAATTGGCCTCCAAACGATTCGCGACATCACAAATCACGTTCGTAAACTCAAACCTTAAAATCCGATTTTTCAGTGAGCACAGAGAAACTTTTCACTTTCAGCAGATGAACGTGAAAACATCCTTCAAATGTCAAACTCTGTGCAAACATTATTCTGCACAGTGATGCTCAAACTTTCAACTGAAGGAACAAGAAGAAAAATATATTTTTTAGGAGAGGGGGACTTTAATATAGTGGACAGTGACCTGTGAACATGCAGAAAGAAAAATAATAAATCCACTGAAATAAAATTTGATCACTGTCACTGTTCTCCTAGATTCTAAATTTTCTGCATATCTTGTTTCATGCTTGTTGCCCTTTAACTTATCTTGCATAATTTTGTCCAAGAAAAGTTAGGTCACATTGAAGATTGCTCTTTCTTATGAAGTTAAGCAGATGTAATGCTGATTTAAAAATAGCTTTTGTGAATCCTAGAATAAGGGATCGAACACGGGGGAATAAAATTAATAAATAAGTATATAAATGAAAAGCTAGAGAATTGTTTTTGCTTTTCTGTTTTCCGATTCAATAAAACAACTTCTTGAGAACAAAGGAGGGGAATTCCATCATTGTTTGCATACAATAGTATATGTAGTGCCATATTTATAGAGTTGCATGATTTTACAGATAAACTTGCACGACAAGGAATCAGCAGATCATCTGAGTTCTCATGGGTGGAAAAATTTTTAATTGAATAATTGACACATTTCCAGTAAGAGATCAGTTATACCCAGCATGAGATCAAAGCCAGGATATGAGTCAAAACTGGGAAACGATTGTGAATTTCACATAATCATCAATGAGATGGTTGACTTCATCGTTAAGCTCTCTCTATTTTCAGTAGGAGAAAAGCTTACACTTAAAAGCCAGTTGTTCTGTGCATGCAATTAAAATGTATTTGTGTGTGTTTGTATTGTTGCACATTCAAAACAAAGCTTTTTTTTTAATGTGGTGGTGTTACTTTGGCACTAGAGATCACAGTTGAATCAGACTGTGTAAAGACAAATGAAGGCAAGCAACTCCTGTAACGAACAAATAAGACATTTGCTTAGGCTAATTAATTATTTTGGCATATGCAAACCACATATACAATATGTGCAGAAATTTAGCCTCTCTCTGAATATGATGCAACTAAGAGCCAGAGAGTTGCAAGTGCAGCAGCTGAGGTATAATTGCAAAAACAAAACAGCAACACCCAAATTGAATTTGATAGATGCCTCACTTCTCCAACATATGGGGCGATGCACACCTCAGAGTGGGAAGGGCAAGTGAGTATTGTTGAATATTTCTAAGTTTTTTTTTTTGTTTGTTTTTTTTTTTTCCTGTGATGGGTTTTATTTGATTTCTTTAGTGAAATATATGAAATGTTATATTTCTTTTCCTTGTTGGGAGAATTACGATTACATGTTTCATTGCCTATTTGTATGAGTTAAATATATGCAAACCTGATGAAAGCATTGTTTAAAAAAAAGAAAACATTTTCTCAAATCTCAATGAAGGCTGTGGCTCAGCAGATAGGACAGGATGGTCATACATTTCAAGTAGTTTGAGTCCCGGCTTCAGAGCGAGATACCAAACCCCAGTTGCTCCTGATGGCAAAATGGTTGATTGATGATCTGATGAATGAGATGCAAATTTTGCAGCCCTTTGGCTTGAAGCGCTTTACTGCCGTTACTGTTGTTATCTCATGAAGTAATGACTGTTTTACCTATTTGATTACCGTATTAATTAAATGTAAATACTCCTGTAATGTCAGAACACATTTTGTGTTTTAGTGCAGTGACATTTACTGCAGTTTGTAATTTTCTATTCACAGAGGTAGAAGTATTGAAGTAGATCTTTTATTTAAAGAAAAGTACTAATACTACACTGTGAAAATACTCCACTACAAGTAAATATCCTGCATTCAAGACTTTACTCAAGTAAAAAAGTATTTAAGTATTATCAGCAAAATGTATTTAAAGTATCAAAAGTAAAACTGCAGAAAAATGGTCCCTGACAATGTTTAACTATTATAATATTTTTTGGTATTTACCGCTGCATTGATGTTACATTTTACTACTGTAGATCTTCAAGCTCGCACTAATTTTGTGAGAACCACATATTCCTAAAAAGTCCATTTTTAACGAGTAAATGCATTTTCTAGCCAACGAAAGCATGTTATAAAATTGTTTATTCACCTGAAGAAAGGAAGATTATCCGGTTTATCCCAAACATTTAAATTTAAAACCACAAAAAATTTATCGCATGGTTTTCACAAGACAGGAAATGTATGAAAATTTGTAATCTGAACAGTTACTAGTAAGCGAAGCTAAAATATACTCAGGTAAATATACAATATTTGTGTTTGAGATGTAGTGAAGTAGAGGTACAAAGTGGCATAAAACGGAAATGTTTAAGTAAAGTACAAGTAACGTACATAAATACAGTGCCTGAGTAAATGTACTTAGTTACATTCCACCATATTCAATAAAAACTAATGGAGATTTCTCAAACATTATGTTTCTGTAGCTGCTGAAGTCAACCAGCAGGGGGAGCTCGTCCTGTTTCCCTGCCAACGTCGCTTGGTGACGTATGACGCTGTGAGGCGAGCCGATCCAGCCTACACACAGCCCTGTTCATTTCCAGGCCGGGTAGGACCCCAGCAACAACACTGCGATCGGTTCAACCTATGAAGATTGGGCTTTACAATCGCCATCCATCCTTTGATTAGACAACATTTTGTGGAAATATATCACTGTCACTGATCAGAAGGCACACTAAGTCGTTGAATCGGTGAGTTATGGATGCGGATGGTCGCGTCAAATCTCCAGTTTTGCTTGTCTTCTCCGCTGCCTAGTTTTATTGTTGCTTTGTTCTGTGCAGCAGCCATTTTTAATCGCCTTGTCCTACATTCCCATCCCTGTCGTCTGACCGTTCTCTAAGCCAAGAAAGGTTGAAAATGTTAGCATGGGTCACAGTGTTTCATATTATTCCCCATAAAAAAAAACAGAGTGTGTTTAATAGTCTCAAGCACCACAACAGTGAAAAGCCCCGGCCTGTCAAGGTTGTTTTTGCAATACTAGACTTAGTTAAACGGGATTGCCGTTTCGCTAGTTTTCCAACAAGCTACGACTGTCGGAGCTAGCTAATGCTAAGTGAGAGGTTGTGGTTTGTTATTCTAGCTTGAATAAGCAGAAAATTTGCTTTTCTTCACAGTTTAATATGTGGTAACAATGATGATAAACAGCTCCACAGGACCTTGGCGATAGCACTTGATGTTTACATAGGTTAGCTATTTTTCTTTAGCTATCAGCTAGCATATTTTACTGGTGATGGCTAGCAGCTACACTTGTGGTCCTCCTTCGTGTTTGTATCGCTACGCTACAATTTAAGATAATATTACGTAGTATTTACAGTCGGAGAAATTGACCAGGACTGTTTTTATGTTTTATCCTGCTTATTGAGACAGATTGTGTTTACGTTTTTAATGCAGCGAACTGGCTGGTGTCAGTTTCATGTGCTACAATTAGCTTTAGCTTTCAGTGAGCTAACGACACCTACAACTAACGTTAGTTAGAGAGGTCAAACGCTATTCTGCGCCCGGAAGAAAATATGTTTCATATAACCAATTTTGTCATATTAGTGTTTGTGTTATTTTCTTTTAGTTGTCTGTTAGAAATGGCGTTTAAAATGTAAACAACTCAAGAAATGGATAACGTTAGCTGTCATGGCGGTAGCTTCCAGATCTAACTTGGCGTCAATCTAACGCTAAATTTTGGTGGCCCTTGAAGAAATCATTGTTGTTTTTTCTGAAATCCAAGTTGGACACAATGGACGGACATGATTTTGATTTTAATACTTGACTAAATCGTCCTTGATGGATGGACTTTTTTCTTCAGAGGTGCCGTTATAACGCCTATGCGGAGCTTTAACCGAACGGCCTCCCATGGCTTGTCTGCTATTTGGCTCAAACGACGATATTTACTTGGTTAGATTTGTGTATAAAACGTCCAAAACATCAGCTGTGGGCTGTTAGGGCGTAGCTGACGCTATATTTGCTCACAAGATGAACACTGAGCCCCTGTGTCACACTCTTTACATACAATGTTTTGGTACTTGTATTAAGCAATCACTTTGAAACGTGAGCGCAAGTAGCCATCATAAATATGTTGAGTTTGAAGATCATGTATGACCATATATCAAAACATCGAATTAGAAGACACATGCTGGGGTGTGTTGCACTGCATCTTATGTGATTGTCTTCATCAAAATCATTTAATATGAGATCAATTAATATTAATCAGTATACATATGGATAACCTGGGTAGATTCTTTGTCATTGCAATTGATTGTAAATGTTTGCTTTGACTGTTGTGGCAGATTTAAATGCACTAAAAGCTAACAAAAATGTACAAAATCCCTCCTAATATGACTTAGGGCTGGACAATATATCAACATTATATTGATATTGCAATATGAGACTAGATTTCATCTTAGATTTGGGATATTGTTGTCTCTTGATTTGGCATGTGTATTGACTTTTCCTGGCTTTAAAAGCTGCATTACAGCAAAGTAATGTAATTTTCAGAATCTACCAAATTATTCCAGCTGTTCTGTTATTTGCCTCTATCCACTTAGTCATTATATCGACATTACTGATAATTATTTATCAGAAAATCTCATTTTTTTGTGTTAATAATTCTGTGAAAACGCCCTCAAAGCTGTCACAATAATGATACTGAGGTATTTCGCCAAAATATTATATTTGATTTCTTCCTCATTGCCCACTTCAAATAAGAGCTCTGCAACATCAGTATAAAACATTGGTAAATGGTCTGTTATATTTCTGTTTACAGTGTTGTACATATTGTAGTTTATTTACATTTTTTTTTGTGTACTTCTGTAGTTAGTATCGTCAAAGTTCCAGTAGTATTTGCTGCATTACATAGTCTGTGTTGGTATGTTGTTGTGTAGTTACAGTGGGTGTTGGAGCTAACATTTTCCATGTTATTTCAGTATACGACTTATGCACGATTAATTGAAGTATTATGGAAATCACAGTATGTCCAAGTCAAATATCCAAATCCAAACTAAATTTGTTGATAAGGGACAAATGTGAGCAGAGATGCCTTGGCCTACAAATCTTTTTTGTTTGGTGCAGATGGCAACAGATGTCACATAGTCATGATTTTAACAATCTTTTTGCAATATTGTGCAGTCTTAGCCTTTTGCTTTGAGATATGTGCACCACAAGCCAAAGCCACAAACAGCATCAGTTATAAGATGTAGTTCAACAGTAAAAGAAGAATAGATGGAAATGGAGTTTCAACCAGGAAAGAGTAGGGATTCTTGTCATGGCAACATCATGACGCTTACTTCCTGCCAACAAGAACTTGCTCTTTCATGTTTAATTTTGGGTTGAATTAAGTGTTAAACATGTCAAATGATTAGCCATTTAAAATGGACAGCCAAAGTCACATAAAATCATGTGCCTTCTTTACCCTCAGTGGTATCTAGTGATTATAATGACCGAAATTATTACTGTTATCCGTATTATCCTGTTATTGAAAATGTACTGTAAAAAGTTCAGAAAGTACTAATATTTGCATTTTCCAATTTTCATTGGCACAAAAAAACAAAACAAAAAACAAAGCACATTGCATGTTGTCTCTGTTTCTGGGAGACTGTTGCTAACTTTGACTGATGCTAGACAGTTTTTAACATGGGTTTTTTAAAGTGCGGTAATCAAACATGGTTTTATCGCAAATTAAAATTTGAACCATAATACTACACCAATCATCTGAAATTTCATTGTAGTTCATTGCCCCACTGGTAATCATTTCGTCCCTATCTGCAGCAGACACCTGGTGGTGGCGTGCCACATTTATTTTGTGGTGTTCAAAGCATAGAACAAATACATTTGATAAACTAAGATGCAATACACCAGAAACCATATTCCAGTTTACTCAGGATAATTTTCATTGTGAACCATTTTCTATTGAACATACAACAAAGTGGAAAAAATATGGTGATGGGTGCTCAGCTTGATGTCCAGTTTCACTGGTTTTAGTTGAACATTGAACAGAGGATCATTTTATTGTGTTCGAATGTACTTGCATGCCTTTTCTATGAGCTTTTTCCAGTATTTGTTTTTATCACAGCTGCTCACAGCGGCATAATGTTCCAGTGTGTGATATTTATGGTGATTTATTGGCAGATATGGAATATAATATTTATAACGGTTTTCATTAGTGTATAATCACCTGAAACTAAATAGTTGTGTTTCCGTTACCTGAGAATAAACTGTCATCCTACACAAGGAGCTGGGCCTCTGACATTTCTTAAACTAGTTGGACGTGTTGGCCTGTCTGCCCTCAGGTTATTGGAAAAAGCAAAAAACTGAAGTGGAAGTGAAGTTCCACAGCAAATGTAAACAAGGAGCAAAACAAATGTTTTCATTTAATATCAAATGTGCCTCTAAGGGGCAATGATGATTCCTGCCTCAAAACCATGTATTTTTGTTTATCATACTCCCTTCGATTGTGATCGGAGCAGCCATGGTTTTCCATACAGCAGGGCTGCAACTAACTCTCAATTTCATTATGGATTAATCTGCTTTCATTATGGATAATCTAAGTTGATTATTCTCACAATCGATGGTTGTCAGTGAAATGCCAGAAAAATTGTGGAAAAAACGAATCAAAATTTCCCAGAGCCCAAAGCGATGTCTTCAGATTGCTTCTTTTTCCGACCAGCAGCCCCAAACCCAAAGACTCTCTTCATTTACCATCATAAATGACCAAGAACAGCAGCGAATCCTCACATTTAAGAAACTGGAACAAGTAAATGTTTGACCTTTAGCTTGAAAAATAAAATAACTGATTAATCATATATCAAAATAGTTGGCATTTATTTATTTATTTTTTTACCAGACTTATATCAGCTCTACCATCCAGCTGTAATGTCGCTGAGGTCACAGTGGAAATGCTTAATGATCTCTGTGTGGCGAGGGC
>JAJHUR010124412.1:0-10053 GCA_027495735.1 Lutjanus campechanus | reverse complement strand
AGCTACATTCTACAGGGTACTTACATTTAATGACAACAACAATCTGTGCTGTCTCAGGAGAACTGAAGTTCCTTGAGGACAGTGTGACTTCATACACACAGCTGTAGTTTCCCTGGTGTTCATACTCAGCTACAGGGAAGTTGAAGGAGGCTGAGTGGTTGACAGTTGGCTTGGTGTCAGTGATGTTGGAGCCAGAGAAGATGAGAAAGAATCTGCCTTCAGGATAACTTGATTTAATGGAGCAGGTGATGATGAAGCTGTAACCCCCGGTGACCTCTGCACCTTCAGGACCCCAGACCAACCCTCCGTTAGGAGATGTCAGGGAGATGTTGGGCTGCTGCAGTGGCACTACAAAAGAGATAACAGGAAACTAATAAAACATGTTTATTATGGATTTATAAATCTGTTAATTATATGAGACAAACCATGCAAATGCAGATGCAAAATTCCAAAATTGATTCTGGCGACTAAAAGTGGCATTCCAAGGTTGCAGTTTGACTTCCAGTCTTTTACCAAAAATTAGGCATCTTCCCTCCGTTCATCAGAGTCTACAGAGAACAGCTACACTGTAAGTTTTAACAAAAGTTTGCTAGTTTGTGAGTTAGTTTTAAACCATCTAATTATTTGCCCTTTGCATCATTTATTTATTTTTTGAAAGGCTGGAAAAAAAGCCTCCTATAATCACGTCACACACACTCACAAAAATAATGTTATGACAAACAATATAAAACAATTCTAGACAAATTTTTGTTTTATTTTATGGATTTATTTGTTAGTTTTTCTTACCAGAGAGAGACAGTCTGACAGAGTCACTTAATGGGGAGCTGAAGTCTCGACTTGAAAATCTTTTCTCATACTGACACTGGTACGATCCTTCATTATCAAAGTTGACTTTGAGGATACTGAAGGTAGCAGAGTTGGTACTTGATGTTTGGGTCTTTCTGAATGAGCCTGAGGTTTTCTGCAGGATGAATGTTCCACCTAAATGCTGAGTTGAGACTGAACAAGTGATGCTGACGTCCTGACCCCAGGTAACCTCACCATTAGGACTCAGGGAGATTCTGGCTTTTGGGAGGCTCACTGAAAAAAAGCACAATATTAGTGTTAAATCTGTTGCCTTTGAGCTGAGCTCCACTTATCTTGACTTATCAGTTTGCTTTCCTTTGATTATTTACTTGTGAATCACACATCAAGTTCATGAAACATTTTTTTTCTCTTACCAGTAACAGAGAGTCTGACAGAGCCACTTCGGCTGGAGCTGAGAGATTGACCTGAAATTATTTTCTCATACTGACACTGGTACGATCCTTCATTATCAAAGTTGACTTTGAGGACACTGAAGGCAGCAGAGTTGGTACTTGATGTTTGGGTCTTTCTGAATGAGTCTGAGGTCTTCTGCAGGATGAATGTTCCACCTAAATGTTGAGTTGAGATTGAACAAGTGATCTTGACGTCCTGACCCCAGGTAACCACACCATTAGGACTCTTGGAGATGCTGGGCTTTGGGAGACTCCCTGCAAAAATAACGCAATAATCAGGTTGAGACACTGTTTTCAGTGTTGCATCTTTAATCTGAGTTGAATTTACCATTTTGTCTATCAAACAGTCTTTAATTGGGTATATTACATGGCAACATACAACAGGCAGTATTTCTTGTTTCAAGTATACTGTTGGTTTTCGGTGGAGTATTCCTTTAAAATGGCTTTTTGTTGAATAAGATTATTAAAATGAAACAAGTTTTAAAGAATGAAATAAATACACCTCCTACACTGGTCCAGTTGTGGTAACGTCTTGGTTTCATTGTGCAGACTTCATGAATATCCTGTCAGTGCAGTTTTAGGGCAGACATTACAGATAAGTGCTGTGAATCAATTAGTGTACTTCTGTACTTCCTGTTTTGAGTGCATAAGTGAGTTCACAATGACATTCACAGCAAAATGTAGTGTGCTATGAGTACCTTTATAAGGAATTAACCATGGTGACTTCAGTGGCTGTAGTGAACTCCAAATTATACAGATATAAGTCATGCATGTATTGTTATCAATAAGTACCACTACACTGTTGTCAGATTGAAGCCACAAATACATTTTAAGTCTGTAAAGATTTGGTGCCACAAATTAAATATAAATCAACATATTGGTGCGATTTCAGCCAGTAGGAGGAGGGAGGACCGGACCATCATGGATGGAGATTATGATGTATTTTTTAACATTCTGAGAAACACAAGGCAAACAAAAGAAAATGATATTAAAAGGATGTTCATGCTGAATGAAGTGAAATTGAACACAAATGAATAAGCAGAGCAGAAGATGTTTTGGTAGGTGGCTGTCAAGTTCCACCTGGCATCAGTTCACCCACAAAGAAGAACAAAAAGAAGAAGAAGCTGTGAATGGCATTTCCAGTTAAAGCACAACGGCTGTCCAACACTAACCTGTTGAAATCTGCACACTACCAAAGTGAGTATATAGTGTACAAAGTGTACTACATGGCCATGTACTAACGGAAGTATTTGAGACACAGCTAATATAAGTTGTGTTTCCCCTTTTGGATAGGGCTGTTTTATGTTGTCAATTCTTCATATTCAAAAGTTCTTGTTCAGAGACTTATTTTTATGTGCTTGTTTTCTTCTTTCCTGATGCTTGCATCACTCTGTTATGTTTCTGCCTTCATCAAGGAGCAGAAGTCACTGACAATGTGCTGTCAGGCTCATGTGCCACAATCACTCAACTTGCTGCAAAAAAAGTCATATTGCATTTACTTAGCCTGAAATTGCGATTACAAAGTTAGCAGTTTTGCATTGCAAGCTCACTGACAAAAAACAAAACAAAAAAAACAAAAACGTATTAACATCATGATGATGACATGTTTTCTTTTATCTGTTTTAAAAAAAAAAAGCTATTTGGTTCTGGTTCTGTGATTTGGATATTGAACTTGGCCATATGTGATTTTATTGCAGTTGCAATTAATTGTGCAGACCTAGTTGTTCATGATGTCGCTCTGTCCGTGTGATTATTGTACCACTGTGATATAAAGACTCGGTTCAGTAATTAGCCTCGGGCTTCGCTAAATGATAAGCTAACCAGCTAGCCCAGCTAGCTTGCTGTGTTACAGTGAACACAAAGTTACTGCAACAATTGTTTAGTTTTCACACAGTCACAGAGAAAATACTGATCTCATTTTCAGTCCTTAAATGCGTTTAGTTAATGCTGCTATCAGTAACAAGTCACAGATGTGCAGTAAAGAACTCAGCCCAGCTGCCCCCTCAGAGTAGTCCCCCAAAGGAAAACACAGAAAAATGTAAACTGTGCTGTCTTCCAGTATACAAGACTCAGCATTGTGTTCTATTGTCCCTCAGGCCGTTGTTATGATCATAATTATAACACACAGTATATCAAACAAGAGATTCATAATTCTTCTCACCTGAACACACCACACCAGCGTCCTCACTGTGTTCACAGTTGTGTGTCCCAAATCCTCTGTGCCCACACTCAGTTAGAGAACTTTCACGTCCTGAACAGGCCACATTATCAAGCCAGATTTGTCCACTTCCTTCATCAAACTGGGCCGAATCTGGGGCACTCACTGCTGTACCACAGCCCAACTGTTTGCACACAACCTGAGCATCATTTAAGCCCCAGTCATCATCACAGACTGTTCCCCAGGCACCATTGTGAGAGATTTCAACTCTTCCAGAGCACCGAGTGGACCCAGACCCAGCTAATCTGATTGGAACATCTAGTCGGAACAAAGAAATATAATTATTGCAGGATAGAAAACTTTCTTTTTGTAATTTGGTCCTGACAGAAACAAACATGACACATTTGGCAAAAGTTCTGTTTCATTTACACACTGTTCATCACTCACACAGACTGTGAGCACAATATAACACTTTTCACAGTCAATCAAACATTTAATAAACTTCTTCATCTATATTAGTTTGATTTAGTGTATTAAGCAACATTTCACACTTGTTATTCTGCTCTTTGATTCTAACAACATGATGCAGGATGAGCTTACAGCTGTTTTCCAGTGCTGCAACTGAATGGCTCTGACATTGCAAGACATGATGACGAGGTGACAGAGCAAAATTACACAGAAAACACAGACAGATTTATTCAAAATACTTTGTTTGAAGGTTTTCTCACCTGAACAGATGACAGCAGCATCCTCACCATGGTTACAGTTGTGTGTCCCAAATCCACTGTGCTGACACTCACTTAGAGAACTTTCACTTCCTGAACAGGCCACATCATCAAGCCAGATTTGTCCAGTTCCTTCACCAAAGTGGGCTGATTGAGGGGCATTTTGTGCCGTACCACAGCCCAACTGTTTGCACACAACCTCAGCATCATTTAAGTCCCAGTTGTCATCACAGACTGTTCCCCACTGGTAGTTGTAATAGACTTCAACTCTTCCAGAGCACCGAGACCTAGACCCGACTAATCTGATAGGAAGACCTTTTAGGAAAATAAGACAGAACATACAAAATTTTCACATTATACACAGAATGTAAAGTGAAAACTAAAAAGATGTTTTTGCATCACAGGAGAATGGACTGACCTGCAGCAGTTAAAGTTGAAGTCAAGAGGAAAGAAACTGTGGAAGAGAAAAAAAAGGAATGACTCATTACATTCAGTAAAATTAAAATACAGAAATAAATGTTGTTTCTGTCTGAGATATAAATAAAGAGAAAGATTTAGAAACTCAACTCAACTCTTTGAAGTTTCCTTTCAATGCTATACAACAAGTTGCTGTCTGAATTAAATGTTCTAATGTCTTACCCAAAGTCAAATAGTGAAGCTTTCTCTGTTGCATTCTCCCCATGGCTTACTAAAAGTCTGTAATGCTGCTCTGTATCATTTATCAGTGACAACACAGACGACAGACAACTGAACTAAAAACCGCGGTGGCGATACTCATAAACACTTCACACTGCCTGCTCTTCCTGGATCACTTCCTCTTTGTTTTACTGCTGTTTTTTTTCAACTGAAACTACAGAGAACACAGCAGAGGGGAACCCTTATATTTAATATATTTGATATATTTCATTTAATTATTAAGCTATTCTCCTCTGAATCAGAATTGTTAACTTCATTTTCTATCAAGTTTGTTTCAGAAATGAAAGGGCTGCTGTACTGAAAACAGTAAAAGATGCACGCTCGTACATGCATGCATATGCCACCCCCACACTAGTCAGTGTTTCACTTGGGCGCCCAGATTACAAAAGCCTTTAGTCTTCAGCTAAAATTTAGGAGCAGGGAAGAACCCTGCTGGAGGATCTGAGGCTGCAGTCTGGCTGGTAGTGGAGCAGGTAGGGGGCGACCCTTTGTTTCATTGTTTAGCACTGTCAGCTCACAGCAAGAAGTTTCTGGGGGGCAGGAAGTTTGTGGCTGGCACCTTTTTGTGTGGACCTTGCATATGAGTGTGAATGGTTGTTTGTCTCCATGTACCAGCCTCATGATGACCTTGCAACCTATCCAGGATGAATGGACTGTGTTTGTGGATAATATGTCTTATACTGAGAGCAGGTTTGCAGAACAACAAGGGGCTGAAGATGGAGCCTTGGTGAACACCACAGGTTAGGAGAGCCACAGTAGGGGCTTTTCTACTAAACAAGCTCTGTGTGACAAGTACAGTTTAAACCACTCTGAGGCAATATCACATTTTTCAATGTGAGACAACAATCTTTCATGATTTACAGTATCAAATAGAGCTAACATCAAGTTATCACCAACAGCAGCAAGATCATGTATCATGTGTGCTGTAAAAATCTATTTAAAAATGAATATTCATAAAAGACATATCTTGATGATTCTGAAATTTTGATAAAAAATATTATTGGGAGATATCCAAATCAAGGGTCAAGGCTGGGTTTCTTGTGAAACAGGTGGACTACTGCATATTTAAGGCCGGAGGGACAACTGCCAGTGGAAAGAGAACTTACAAAAGTCACAGTGACCTTTGTTACATTTGTCACAGTAAGAGATATGGGTCGATAGGTTCTTTAAAAGTATGCATGTCAGGATAATTCTTTCATAAGTTTCCAAGTGTGCAAAGTTTAATCACATATCTGCTATTATAGACTCATCTTTCTCTCATTCTTCTTTTCTTCTTCTTTCTCCATGTGATTGGCAGAGTAGCCAAAGCTACTTGTTTCCTCTTTCTCAGAGTTGGGAAAATTTAAAACTGAAACTAACACTTTTGTGTTTTTTTTAATCGACACAAACCTCAGATCTTAAGTATCACTTCTTCAAAATGCTTCTCCACAAGGCTTTTGACCAGACAATCAATTTTGGACTTTGCATTACAAACACAAAACAAAAGAAAGAGAAGGAAACAAATGTACAGAAAGGAGGAGCCATGTTGTCAGAAAAGTGGAAGCTGGTATCTAAATATTTAAAGGCATAGTTAGCGATATAATCCGACGCACTTTTTGTCAAAATCACAGTATTTCTCCTCACTATCCGCAAGCTGTCACTTCTGACAGCATGCTGAAAAAAAATCCAGTTTCAATACACAGCCTGGGCTCTGAATTTCAGCAGGTAAATCTGTGGCTCGGACCGAGCCACCAGAACATGGGTCCACCCCTCCACGCCCGAGGGACGGTTCATACTCGTGCACAGTAGGGATGGGCATTTTATCCGATGCGCAATCAGTGCATCGATGCGAGGGTCTATGGTAAATTGCATCGGTTGGAGTGGTGTGCATCGGATTAGAAACTGGGCTGAAACCATGATGCATCGCCTAGTAAAAGCTTTGCATTGGTAAAATCCGATGTCATGTTATTATATATATATTTTTCAAATTATTATTTTCAGTCATTTAACTTCCATAATTATCTCTCAGCCGTTAAATTCTCACGAGTGGACTGTTTATTGCAGAACGACAACACAGCGTCTGAGCGAGTATTTAGCACAGCAGGGGACATAGTCACAGCCCAGCACAGTTTACTTGCCCCTGAACATGTAGATCAGTTGGTATTCATGAAGAAAAACCTTAAAAAAAAAGACATTTGACTTAAGTTTTCTGTTATGATAATGGCGAGGCAGTAAAGACTGTCACAAACGTTTAACAAATAATCCACTGGCTCCACTTCTGGGCAGTGAAGAGAATAACGGCGTTAAAATAAACGGTGTTACTAATGGCGTTATTTTTTTCAGTAACAGGTAATCTAACTAATTACTATTTCCATTGTTACAACGCCGTTACCGTTACTGACAATTAAATGGGGCACGTTATAAACTAAAGCTATTCATTGAAGCTCTTGTCATCCGACTTGTCTCTCAGCCACAGAAGCTACAGCTGTTTATGTTTTTTCTTTGGTGAGGGAGGAGTGAGGGACGGGACAACCACATACATGATGATGATTGGCTAAGGTAGCGTAAGCTTTCACGGTAAGCCAATCAGAGACAGTGTTCAGTTTACACACAAACCACACAGCAGCCCCACACACCCAAACCAGCAGAGGTAAACTGCAGCAATGGCGAGTCTGTAGGGAAAGTTGGCGTTTTCAAAGTGGAAGTACAGACACTACTTTATTCTCCTTGAGGTAAAAGGCAAGAACGTACATGTAAATGTACTCTAAACATCTGCAGTAAGATGCTGCAGATGTTTTACCAGTCTATTGTGGCAAGTGTTTTATTTTATGCTGCAGTCTGCTGGGGAGGAAGTTTGGGGAAAAAGCAAGCAAGGAGGCTGGATAAGCTTGTGAAAAAGGCTGGCTCTGTGATCGGAGTAAGGATGGACTCTCTGGAGGAAGTTGTGGAGAGAAACACAATGAGGACGGTGGAGGCCATCCTAAACAACATGGATCATCCACTGCATAATACCTTGATGGACCAAAGAAATAATGGTGGTGGAAGGCTCCTCTCTCTTCGTTGTAGGACAGAGAGATACAGAAGATCTTTCATACCAACTGCCATCAGACTCTATAATTCTTATACTAATAGATGAGACTACTACAGACAAATGAATTTCCCCTTGGGGATTAATAAAGTATTTCTATTCTATTCTATTCTATTCTATTCTATTCTATTCTATTCTATATGTGAAGTGTACATTATGTCCTGGAGCGAAGTGTCTGTCCACGTCCATTGTAAGCAACTCTAATCAATAAATATTAAAAGTTCTGTGTCAGTACCTGTCTATGCAATTCGACTCTATGCAACTGGCTTGTGAAACCTGCTTCGAAAAAAATCCAAATTCTTAGACATATTTAAACTCACTGCTTAAGTAGCCTACTGTAAGTGATCTGTCTTCATTTGTTACAAGCTTCTTAATGATGATAAGTATGATACTGCTTATGTTCTTGAAGGAACAATAAAGTTGAGTTGAATTTGCACAGATTTGCATCCTGATTGCATCGTGGAAGGAAGATAAATCGTATCGTCCTGAATTGGTAGATGCTTCATGTGAATCGTTAGTGTATCGTACCGTAGCCTACATATAGAGATGCATATCGTATCGTCCTGGGGATGGAGATTTCCATCCCTAGTGCACAGGTCAGACATATGGGGGGAGGGGGAGTACAGTAGAGAGACACAGTATATCAGGTGCAGATATTTTGCATTCGCGATGGCTGAAAAACAGCTCAAGAGAAAACGGTCGGAGGAGCATAAATTAAAAAAGAAGGGCTACAACCATGAAAGGGCGAAGACCCGGGTCAACATCGGTGGGGCTTTCCGACGGTGGAGGGAACTCCATGAATTGAAAGGTCTGAAAATGGACGCGGAGGTCGCTGTCTTTCTGCTGGACAGGTGAGCAACATTAGCTTTACGGTGCTTCACATAACAGTAACATCCGTCAGGCATTCATTATATTGTCTAATCTGCCAAAATGTACTGTTGTTGTGATGTTATCTATTTATAATAGCAGTAGAGTTGTGGGTACAGTTGTCTGACGGGTCAGCTAACCTTAGCTTCGCAGCTTAGCAGTATGCTAACTCACAATTTGGCTGTTTCAGGTGCTTTACTGCTGCTTTAGTTTCTACGGCCGTTTCCATGACAATGCGTGTCTATGAACTTCAGGGTAGAGCCCGGGGTGGAGTATGAAGGGAAGGGTGGGCCTGTATTCGTTTACACTTCAAATATCAACAACCTCTCTACTCGTTTTCTCCCACATCGCTAACTACACCTTTAAATGGCCTATAAATCCACAAGGGGGTGTGTTGACAAATTACAAGTTGTATGGATGGAATTTTTCATCATAGCTAAATGTTTAATAGGAAGGTTTCCAGGGCAGTCATGCACAGTTCAGGGCATGGTTCTCAACCCAATATGGCCAAATCACAATTTATCCTCCACAAGCCTAAAACCAAATCCTTCTAACCATGTAATTTAGGGTCCTATGTACATTTGAACAAGACGTGTTTGTGCTCAGAGATTTATTATGAAAACAATTCATCCCACAAAATCATATCAATGTGGAAACAGTGATTTAACCTGGTAGAAATAAATATTGGTTTGAGTGTGTGCTACATTAAGACCATTTTCCCTGCTTTATCTTGCTGTTAGACAGCCTTGACCGATGGGGAACTGAGTTGCTGTTCTCTCTTCACATCCACAAAACTCACACAAAACATTGAAAAAAGTCATTTTCCCTCACAGGACACGGGAGCTGCTGCTTACCACTCGCGACAGGCTTAAACATGTTTGCACTGTGAGCACTGTGTCACATGTTTTGGACACCACAGGAAGGAGTTTGGATATTTTGGATAAAGATAAATAAAAAAACCTGCGGCGAGGGGAGTGCCTTCCCCCCAGTAGCTGCCACAAGAGGACAAAGTTTGATTTGTGCAGATTGGACAAAAGCTTCTAATACACACATCAAATCAAATCAAATCAAATCAAATTTTATTTATATAGTGCCAATTCACAACAAAGTTGTCTCAAGACACTTTACATATAGAGTAGGTCTAGACCACACTCTATAATCATATTTACATCCGACAATTGAAACAATCCCCACATGAGCAAGCACTTTGGCGACAGTGGCGAGGAAAAACTTCCTTTTAACAGGCAGAAACCTCGGACAGATCCAAGACACATGGTGGGC
>JAJHUR010124407.1:5550-17735 GCA_027495735.1 Lutjanus campechanus | reverse complement strand
GTGTGTGTGTGTGTGTGTGTGTGTGTGTGTGTGTGTGTGTGTGTGTGTTTGTGTGTGTCAGACCCGTAGAATTTGTTTTTATTCCTGTGTACAAAGAGTGACATGCTGTCTTATACACACTAGTGCTTTATGGACAGAGCATATTTCTTTGTATGTGTATTTTCTGAAGCACAGTTCTACTCTTGCTTATCAAAAATGCACAAATATTACGCAAGAAGATGGTCAAAATTTCCCTTTATACTGTATAAACTGAAAAAAAAAAAGAAAAGGAGAATAAAATCTAGTAGATTCCTGATAACTAGGCCCCTGTCAGCACATATGTCAATGACTAATGTTATATTATCCATTGAAATAAGTAGTAGCAAAGTCAGTAATCGAAGTTGTCGTTACTCACAGTCAATCTCCAGCTTGTTTGTGTTTGAAATACAAATTGACAATTATATTATTTAAATTTCCCTCACTTATCCCATCATTAGCTTTCAAGTACTCTAGAATTTTTTTTATGTTTTTGGCCTGTAAATGCATCATAAAAATGTTACACCCCCACAACCCTACAATGAAAGGATATGCACTGAACATTTCAGAACTACTAGAACGACCATAAGCAGTTATTTTGACCTTTGACTTCCAAACTCTATTATCTCTCCTGATAATACCAGACTAAGAGATGAATGCATTTCTTTTGTTTGTGTATCTTTAAAAAAAAAGAAAAGAAATAATACCAAAATGTAAATTTTGTAAAATGTATTTATATACTTGGCATCGTGTGTAGTAAACTGTAACGATTGCATATATCCACAGCAGTGTATGGTTATGGTTAATAGCCATCAGTGATCTGATTCAAATTTTAGATTAATCTAGAATTACTCAGATCAAAAAAACATTTAAATGTATTTTATAAGATTATAAGCATTTTGTTTTAACATTAAGAATAACACATTTTCACTGAAATCCATCGCCATAAATAAATAAATAAATAAATAAATAAATCATAGCCTATGGGAAAAGGCCGGAAAAAGTAAAAAAACATTGCTAGAAACATTGCTATTTTTAATAATTAAGGGTGCTTTGTTTCAAAATTCGAGAGCTTGAATGCAAAAATTTAGTGAGTTACAAGTGCTGAGACAAAAAGTGTTACAACCGCCCCTGGTCTCCCCCTCTTTGTTTTTAATTGAGTTTAATTAACTAATTATTTGTATTTTAATGGAAATAAAAATATAATCAATATTCAAACTGGAAATTGGGACCACCTGTGAAGTTTTATTGACACAGACTATGATAGTTGCTAAGCAACCAAGATGCATCTCCAGTGTTGCAAAAAGTAATGATGTAACAGTGCCAAGTTTCACCGGTCAGTATGACCCAAATAGGTGAAAACGATCACATTTTATTTGCCTTTTGTGTTATTTTTATAAAAGACATTTTTAAATGAAAATACAGACTCTTTAAGGAAAAGCCAGGTATCAGCAGCATTGTATTTTTAATGCAACACATTATTGCACATATACATTTGAAAATGTGATAAGGGGCACTGATTCATGCAGTTTTTGTCATATCAAGCAGATATGTTTGTTTAAAATGTTTATTTAAAGGAGTAATAGTCCTACCAATCACAACACAACAGTACCATACAAATATAGTATAAAGCCTTCATACTTTTTCTGGAAGAAGAATAAATTGTTCCTCCATTCTCAGGCTGTGAGGCGCTTAAATTATCATTATTACTATTATTATTTTGGCATATGGTATTTAATATATATTTAGTTTGTTGTTTTTTGTCAGTAGAAAAAAGGAAACTACAATCAACATCACATTATACAACAATAAATAAATTAACCTTGTAGAAAATTTTAAAGTTGGCTGCATAAAAAGAAAGCAATGCACATTTAAGGACCAGTGTGTAGGGTTTAGTGCCACCTAGTGGTGAGCTTGCAGATTACAAACACATCATCTCACTCTCCCCTTCCAAGTGTGTAGGACAAACTACAGTAGCTGTGAAACTTGTGGCCGTATCCGTTTGGTTTGTGTGTTCTGGCTACTGTAGAGACACGGCGGTGCAAGTGACCTATACGTGGACGAGGAGTCGCTCCCTCTGTAGATGCAAAGGTACGAAATCTCCATTTCCTCTTTCAGCACATTACATACGGCTCGGAAATCTATAGTTGGCTGAAATTAGTCTTCTTCAAATTCTATGTTGGCCTGTTTGTCTTACAGTGCTGCCATTTCCAACCTTCTCAGGAATCTTTACAGAAGGTTAATGTTGCCTCATGATGAAGATTTAAGTTAGCATCGTTCGCCACCATACCGATTTTCTTGAGTATTTCACCTCATTTTGAAAATGTCATTATGTGACAACTGTCTGTGTACACATTAGCAGAATGACGTCCACTTGATGGTGGCCTCATTGCGTTGCTCACTCATTCAGAGATAAACTCCGGGGCATTGCGCTATGATGAACACAATAGCTTGCAAAAAAAAAAAAATGCATTCAGGAGCAGATCCACCAACAAACAGGTCAAGCCTTTTCACAGTGTTGTGGAGAGCACAATCACAGAGGCGTCAGAAGGCAGCTCAAAGGCCACAGGAGCCCCCCGCTGGCCTGACATTCTCATCGTGCCTTGCCCATTAATTCTGTCATTGTTGCTGCCCTGGCCTCCTGGAGTCCTATCAAAGACTCAATAACCACTGCTTAACCAAAGTCCATTGCCAATTCCCCCCATCTCCCTCTCCCCTCTCTGTGTCTCTGCTATAAACCATCTGACAGCATGCGGCTGCGCGGAGCAACCGCCTTTCACTTCGACATGGCCCGGCTGAAAAGGCCATTATTACCCTGTAATTGTGGGAGTCAAACCCAATTAAGCAAATCTGTATGGGGGCAGATGCCGCCCACTCCCCCCCCCATACACACTTGGTTTACCCTTTTCTCTCGCTTGCTGTCACTTCACTTAGGCCGGTTGATCTCTGATGCGGGCGGTACAAGCCGCGCCTCGGACCCCCGGCGGAGAGGGACATGTTGCTAATTGAGTTCTCGCTGGTCATTTGCTCCTTCCAAGTGAGCAAGAAGAAAAACAGAAAACTGCTCCCTCATCTGCTCAGGCGATGGGAAGAGGAAGAAGAAGAAGTGAAATGCCTCTCCCGTCGGCAGCGAGCGCAGGAAAAAGAGGCGAGCGAAAGCCATTTAATCCGCAGGGAGGGCAGCGAGAAAAGAGGGGCTTAGGCCTGCTCGGCCGCTCCAGCAGGGATCCGCGCAGCAGCCGGGGACTCCGACTCCAAGAGCAAGCGCTGCCATTCAAGCAGCACGCCACCCCCCGAGGCCGCCACTTCCTGTCTCTGGGAGGGTGGGCTCTGAAATTAGGAGAGTAGAACTAAGGCAATGTTCACGCTTACATGGATAAATCTGAAAATGCATCTCACTCTCTGCTTTTTAGCCTTCCTGACCCACTAAGCAGGTGTTTCTAACAAGTGACCATGTAGCACTTTGGATCAATGTGAAAAAGCTGCTCTCTGGTTATAGAAAGGGAGGGATAATAAGACTGGACTGGAGAGTTTTGATTTTTACCCCTCAATTATGTCGGAAAATATATTTCAAAAGATCAAACTCTTGGCTGTTAAACCTTGTAATGGGCCAACCTCCTAGTGATTACACTTTTTATTAGCCTAAACGTCAACTCCGTCAAAATCCGTCAAAATCTGATAAAACGATAATTCTTATTTAGCTTTGACTTAGAAGGGCTACAGATTTGCTATATCATGGTTGAGACATATCCGATAGCTATATTATTAATGAATTTGCCTAAATAGGAGGTTTACCAGTGCTTGAGGAGCCTTTTTAAACCAGGAAGTGAAACAGGGGTCCTTAGGGTATAGCTGAACCTGTATATGCCTGATTAAATCATGTTTTTGTAAAAATCTGACAAAGTTGACAAAAATCTGGGACACGACTTTAAATAGCCAACATTTAAAAAAAAAGATTATAATAGCACCTTTGTTATCAGTAGATATTGTTAGTTTTGTATTTTAAAGGGTTTTAACTGATTTTTAAATTTGTTTGAAGTTATGAATTCTTGTCTGGGATAAGAGTGTTTTCTGGCACTGAGCAAGTTTAGAAAAAAAAAAGCAGTAAGAGCACTAATCACAACAACACCAGTCATGTAAAGATAAAATCAGATAAAGAAGAAAGAAAAGAACAAAGAATGTAACAAAACTGAGACACAGAGCTCATATCAGTGCAGCCATCTCATGTCGCAACTGGGAGGTAATATATTGTATATTGTTGTTACATAACTTTATATGTGTAATTATAAATACACTGACAAACCAGTCTGGGACATGGGCTGTGATTCAGTGGTCTGCCTAATAGTGTTTCTATAAATTTAGCTCAAATCTCATATAAAAGTATAAACATATTGATGAGGATTGATAGTCTGATAGGCTTTACACAAGGTAGCTCGTCATTAGTATCAGGATAGTCTCTTAACTTAGAATTAGTGAGAAACAGTACATGAACAGCAGCGCTTTGAAACATTTGATGATGAGCGTTTATAATGTGTCACTGTTAACAGAGACTCCAGTCTGCAGTGTAAACCAGAGAATTATAGACTAACATCAGGCTTCATGGCCAAAGAACCTTTATATCACGTCGACACTTCTCTCCCTTTCTTGCACTCGTCCCAGAACTCTCTCTCTCTCGCTGGCAATATGTTAAAAATACATAACAAACAAAATTCATGTAAACCTGCAACCACTATTTGATGATTTACATATTTTCTGAACAAATGTGACTCTTTCTTCAGAAACATCTTAGATTTTTCACTGTCTGTACCCTCTCTACATTAGACAATATAAGAAACAAATTACTGTACTATTACATGCTAATTCTATTTAGAAGAAGTGGACAGACTGAGGCTGTGGACAGTCACAGACCGATAATCAATCAGTCAATCACTTCAGTGTGCACAACAGGTATTGAGCTAATGACAGTCCACACATTGTAAAACAATGGTTTAATGTGACGGGCAGAGTGTCAGTGGTACTGCAGCCTCGTCAGCCCGTCCTTGTCTCATATGGACGCAGTGAACACTGAGGACATTGTCAGTGTTGTCCCCGTGGTATCGCATGAATAAGAGCACTCATCCAGTTGATTTAAATGTGTGTGATCTCACGCCTCTTTCACTCCCACCTTTGTTGCCTTCAGAAAGGACAGGTCAGAACGGGTCAGCGGACACACACACCCATTAACAGGCTGTGTATGTGTGTGTGTTTTTCACTGGGCAGGGGACGGGGGTCCACCCCTGTGGACGCACAGTGTTTTCCGCTTTTTCTGGACAGGATATACAAAGCTTGGACCTGGACCCCAGAGGTGCAGGGACTCACATGGTTCTGAATAACCCTGGGCCCCCCCCTTCCACACCCCAAATACACACACATACACACACACACACTCGGAAACCTGGGACTGGTTCCCCTCTCTGACTCTCACATGCTTTAACCCCCTTTAACCCCTCTCATAAGTCTCACTACTTGTTCTCCATCCTTCCTGGGTATTAAGCAAATCATCAAACAAGGAGACAGAAGTGTGTGTGTGTGTTTGTGTGTGTGTGTGTGTGTGTGTGTGTGTGTGTGTGAGAACATTGCTCCATTCTGTTGTTATATTTATTTCCAGTCTGTAATTGTTCTACCGTCGTGATGACAAATAATGAAAAATCCTGTAGAACAGTATTTCTCTTAATGTTACATTTATAACAAGCACATTTATATATTACCAGTATTATGACTCTTATGGAGTAGTAACATATCTAAATCACTAATTTATTTTACATTGCATAACATCACTTATATCACTACATATTAGTACCATAGTATTACTATATGGTTATTTTTGTGCTTGTATATTGTTATATTTTATGTTACATCTCGCTATTCTCTTTTAATTCTTTTATATATAACTCATTGTACAGTATAATACGGTATAATCTTCATCGGTGTATTGGCTGATATTCTTGACTGATCTAAAAAGTGTTAAATATACATAAAATGCTGCATATAAAAATATAAAACTAAAAAAAGTAATAAACCAAAATAAAACAGATGAAAAAACTGATGCTGCTAATATCCAGCCAATTGATATATCTGTCTGGCTGCACATATTGTACTTATCATTCTTGGCTATAGTACCTATATGCTTTGTTCACACATCATTTGCACTACCAGACTGTACAGACAAATTTATATAACTTTCTTTTATAGGTATATACTATAAGATGATTTTCAAAGTAGATGCTGAGGCCACCCTGGGGGCCACCCTGGGGGCGACCAAAGGGCATCAGCAAAGGAAGAATGTTTAGTGAAAAAAAAGGAAAAAAAAAACGGAAAGGGAGGGATAAAAAAGGAAAAAATTGAAATGTAGTATATTTTTATTTAGAATATTTAGAATATTTATATATTGTTTTCATTATAATAATAAAAGTAAAGAAATATATTGCATAAATTGTTGCTGTTCAGTGAAAAACACTCATCTCCAAATTTGGTGATTATGAATTAATTTTGAGAATTGATTTTGAGAATTAAAGCTGAGAAAACCACAAACAAACCATTCAAAGTGCCACTGGATCACTGGTGAAAAACACATCGCCACAAAGCTGAAAAATATGGCTTAGCATGAAAGTTGACATTGTGGAGATTAGTAGTTTTCACTAGACAACGTTAATATGCTAGGTTTTTTTTTTTTTTTGCTTTTACAGTTGCCATAGTATTGGCAATGGGTTTTTAAAGACACCTTACAAAAGGGGGGCCTAGGCCATAAGCTATTGCTATTTGATGGGTCTAAAAGTTTGGGGAAACGTGATATAAGGTGCTATCATGTCTATCTTGTATTTAGCTGTTTTAATATCGCCTCTGTAATTTCTCAGTGACTGTACATTAGCAGATGTGCACATGCAGCAATGTCTGTAAACATTAAATCCATCTTTTCAATGCAAACAAAGATTTCATGAAAACACAATATAATATATAAATATCTGTCATGTGTTTAGAGGCATACATTTCTGACCCCCTGCACATCATATTTACAGTGCAGAGCTTATTATTCACTGCAGCCTGACCTCTCCTCTTCAGACATATTAATTACCGGTCACAGTAATTCTCCGCCTGGTTACCGTGTGTAAATAGCCAATTAATATCCCCTCAGATGTCTTGATTCTCTCCTGTGGTTGCCACCTCTGTCAATCAGGGCATAATGGCAACTGGGGAACAAATGCAGCACTTGGAGGGACAATTGAGGAGGCCAACAGTCAGTAATTAAGCAGTTCATAAGGCAATCTCATTAATTATCCCCTTCACTGGTTGCTACATTCTCTGGACGTCCTGATTACATGCTTATTGACTCTGAATCCTATGACGAAATGTTCCTCGCTGCACGTCCTAATGGAGTCTAAAAGAGGAGTCATTTACAAATGGCTTTATTAAGCAGAGTGCCCACATGGACCTTTAAAATGTTACTTGAAAATGCAATTTCACCTGTCGTTTGCAGGAGGCTTTCATGCACTTAAGCAGAGGTCATACAAACAGCAATGTAATTAGCGCTCTCCCTTTTACAGAGTCTGCTGATTTGAAAAGCGTTACACACCTTTTCTCCTCCATTCAGCATTAATCATTCATTTTCAGGGGAAATTGGCAGGCTTATGAAAGACAAAACGTCACTCTGGCAGGCCGGGCGCCGCGTGAGGCTGCTTCTCTGAGCGGATTTGTTAGACATATGAACGCGGGGAGGGCTGAGAAGCTTTGTGTCATGTGTTAACCTGCTGCAGGAGAGGGAAGACTGTTTCTGTGCCGGGGAGGACTGAGGGGGTCAAACATCACTTTAACTGTTTCATGTGTTTCACAATTGACATTTGATTCATATAGCAGGTACTCTTAAGAAATACCTAAATATACCAACACTATATTAATATCAACACTCTAGTTCAAATTTTTGGGTGAAAATGTATTGTTTAAGGCAGGGGCCCACCCCCCAAACTGGGGTGCAGCCCCCCTGGGGGGCACAGCACCACTGCAGGGGGGGCATTGATGACCAGGGGAGAAATTTAAAATCAACAAGAAAAAAATAAACAAACAAGACTTCAATGTTGATCTTAATTTCTCTAAAATTCAACTTCAATCAGTTTTTTATCAGGTACCTCCCCAATAATTGATGATAATTGTAGGGTGGGGTGGTGTGAACTTTTTTCAGTCTTTGACGTGGGGCATGCCAGAAAAAGTTTGGGAACCACTGCTTTATGGATTCATATATTTGAAATATGAAATGTTTTGGTTTGCTTTACTTCTTTTATTTCTAAAACTTACTCTGTGTCAGAAAACATTCTTATCCCAGACAAGAATTCACAACTTCAAACAGTTTTAAAATGTGTTAAAAGCCTTCAGAATCTAAAACTAACAATAACTACTGATAATGTAGGTATACAATGTTAATTCTATTATAATCATCTTTGTTTTTAAAACATGTTTTTTTGTTTTTTTGTTTTTTTAAAGGCAGGAATACTCCTCAAGCACTGGTAAATTTTCTATTTTTAGACAAATTAATTAAATAATATTGCTATCAGATGTGTCTTAAGCAGAACATGTCAAATCTGTGGTTTTATGGTTTAAAAATGTATATTTTTTATTTTTTTGCACACATATAAAATACCTTAATGAAGAAAAAAGAAAAGCATTAAGAGAACTCTGAGCAACTTTAAAAAATAAAATGGATGCTCACTACAACTATACTGTGAAATGGAAAAAAAATCACATTTGTCAACCGTCAGATTTTCCATCTGAAGGAGTTAATATCTCTGTGGGGGAGGTTACATAACTCTCAGTTTCTTTAATAACTGAATAATGTGTTTGACATCAGTACTTCTTTCAATTTAGTAAAAAAATAAATTGATATATAGATAAATAGATAGGCTAAGCAAATAGTCTTGAAAAAGTCTGGGCCTGTTACAAGGTTTAATAGCCAAGAGTTTGACCTTTTAAAATATATTTTCCCAGCATAATTAAAGAATGACAGAATGTAGTTTTGTATTTTCAAATTACCCTTTACTTGTAGTTTAATTCAATACATTTTCTCATACCAGTATTTTATTTTCATACATTTGATGAGCAAGTATTTGTAATTTGTAACAAGATACTTTTTTGATGTATATGTGCCCAGCTCAGGTTTCAGGGAATGAAAAAGGTTGTAGTGTATTTAGGCCAAACACTGTCCCTTGTCCCTCTCCTTTGGAAAGAATAAAGACATAGATACATACACATATCTATACATCTATATAGGACAATTCAGAGAGGTCAAAACAATCAAGTACAACGACGTCGGCTACAAACCCACAACACAGCAAACACAAACTATTAGCACATTTATAGTGCAGTGGAAGAACCTCTCAAATGCTGAAATTTGCCAAACCTCCTCAAAGCCCATCCCGGCTCACGTCGAGCCTCTCAGCATGACTCTAAATGCAGATAACGAAGAAATGGAAAATGGAGGCCAAATTGACCCTTTCACAGCGTGTTAAGTCCGTTTGTATGGGTACCTGGAGTGGCTGTCCCCCTCCCATCAATAAAATAATTTAAGAACACATTATACTCCTTTAAAAGGGCCCATTTGTCAGACCAGGTGACTCTTAAAAGAGCCTGCGGATTAGAGACGCCCTGCATCAGGTACTTTTAATTCAGCCACAATCGATAGGACTTAGGCTGCTGTTGTGTTGGGAGTGAATATTAAAAAAGGGTATTTCAGTTAAAATGTCTCTTGTGCATAAAGTCAATAAAAATGGATGGGGGGTACACCGAGGTGGAGGCCATACACTCTGTGCTGCAGTCCTACGTGTAATTTGCAGAGTCCGCATGGGTTTTTTCTTGAAAATAGTGGTAATAATCATAATAATGTAGTATGAATAATGTCAGCCATGGAACAAAATGAAAGCTGTTTCCATAATATTCTGTCAACATGCTGGGACGTGACCCCCCTCGACCCCCACGACCTTCTCCACCAGCTCTTTTCTCTCTGTTTCCAGTACAGCACAGACACAGCAGAGCCACCGCGGAACATTTCAAATGTGCAGCATGTCAGCACCTCACTTTGCTTTATTTTACATCCATCCATCCATTAGCTGCACACACTTATCCTTTAGAGGGACTTTATTGTAAAGTCATCACTGTATTTATTAGTGGATTATTTCACTCACCAAATGCTGCATTTATCACTATAAACTGTTGCTGCTGCATTCAGTAAAAGCAGTGCAGTCTCTGAACCTCTCACTGCTGTGTCGTCAGGCAATTACATTTCCTATACTGTACATAATTAAATCAGAAATAATTATCATAATTGCATTGTAATTACAGGTACACATTTATGTTGTAAAAATTATGCATAGTATTTACACTAAAAGTTATCTGTAAATAATAACTAATAGTATATTCATATATTTTACCTAGTTACAGGTCTATTGATGTTTGATGGAACTAAATAATGGAATTTCACACGTAAAAAAATCACTACCTAAATTTTGACTACCTCAAATTTGCCTCATATGTAGCATGTATGTGATCTTTCTCAAATCTGAATCAGAAACGCCTTTATTAGCCATGTATGTGTACACATACAAGAAATGTGTTATTTTTGTCAGTAATAATACACATACAGCTAATAACAAGGACAACAAAACAGAAGAAATAAAAGTAAAGAATGGTAAAGAATAAAGAATGCTAAGTCCTGTAAAAGTATGTGAAAAACAAAAAATCCCCAATGAGTCAAGTTTTTTGGAACTTCATATACATGGAGTGGATGAATTTACAAAGTATGTCTAAATATGTCTACGGATATTTTCTTGATGGACAATATTCATAAAATCTTTGTGAAACCTTTTTTCCTTAAAGCTCTTAAAGCTGTGAATCAACCGATGTACCCAACAAATTTTAAAAAGACAGTACTGGACTTAATCAAATTATTTGGAATTATCATATTATTAAGTTAATGGCAATAATGCCTTGTAATTTGTGTTTGTCATGCTTTAGGCATCATTAGGGATGCAGCGGCGTACTGCTTCACAGTATACCCTGCTATGAGAATTTATCATACCACGTATATCTACAATATTGAATTCTACATGATGATTTATTTATTTCTATAAAGAGATTAAGAGATTTTTTTTAAAGGTCCCACTCCTTTTTTACTCCTATTTTCTTTTGTTCAAAGGTGAGATTCAGTTTTTTTAGAGAGACTTTTTATACATACTTCCATTATTAAAAATGGTTTCAAGTCTGTCAGGATATAATATTTTGTGTTACTGTTACTGTGAAAATTTCATACCCTGTGTGTGCATTGGCACTCCTTGCCACTGTCAAATTGATTGACATGTCTTCTACTCTGAGGACAAATACTACAGACCTACGACAGGAAAGTTTCCTGCTGTGTTCAATGGCAGCAGGACTGTCAGAGCACCACTGCTGTAATGCTTATAAATTTGACCCAAGCGTAGAAAGCCAGCATTCAAACATGTCAAGTGGACTCAAAAGAAGAGAAGGAGATAAACTAACTAACTGTGTCTGACAGTGATTGTTCACTACAGTTAAACTTAGACATAATGATAAAGATAGTAGTAAAAGCAGGACTGACTGATCTAAAGCTCGACAAGGCAGCTCCAAAACCGAGCAGACAGAACGTTAACACAGACTCTAACCTGCTGTGAGCGCTCCAGACAGCTCCAGGATCAGCACTCTGGACAGCAGCCATGACACTCTTGGGATCAGAACTGATGCTTTAGGCCACTGTTTCTCAACCCAGGGGGTCTCGACCCCTACAAGGGCTCGCCAGAGCTTCATGGTGGTTTGAGAGGCCTACTTGATTTAAAGGGGTGTCAAGAAGACATTAAAAAAAAAGCATTTCATCCATGTGTGAAGATACAATTAGCTGAAATGATTATTTTCTAAGTTTAGATTATTACTGAAAATATAACGAAACGTGTGCAGATAAAACATCCAAAAAAAAACTGATAGAACATTGGCCAAATGTCAGGAAGAAGAAAACAGAGAATATGTCAAAAAAGAAGCCTTAAATTGAATTTTAAAAAAAAATCATCTGTGATTCAGTATTCACAGGAAATCATCTGCTCAAAAGTCATTCAAATCGATTGTTTTACACAAACGTTGTG
>JAJHUR010124394.1:952-11717 GCA_027495735.1 Lutjanus campechanus | reverse complement strand
CACACACACACACACACACACACACACACACACACACACACACACACACACACACACACCTGTCTCAGACATGCTCATGTAGGGACACAGAGATGACACAACAGAAGAAGCTCACATTAATAGGGAGGCATAAATGTGTACAGTAAATGCCTACAAAGTAGGGAACGATGTGCAAACATATTATTGGCCAATTCCTCTGTCCAAAATATAACATGGATTCTTGTTTAAGCTGCCTATGGCAATACTTTTTCCTGTCAGAGTCTGAGCAAGAACAGAATATGAGAAAGGAGATTGAAAACACTGCGGACAGTGTGATTGTGACAATGAATAAGAATCGAGTCAGAAAGGTAGAGCCACAGAAGGAAGTTTAAAAAAATGGATATGTATTCTTCCCCCAGTGCATAATTTGCTCTTAAGGACAGTTTTTTTTTTTGGTTTAGGTGTAGCTCTGCCTGGACAAGCGAGGATAATCAGAGCAGAGATGCAGAAACTCTAAGTGAACTTTGCAAAGTCTACCAGACTCACTCAATACAAGCCAGGGGCTTAGGGAGAGCAAGGGAGGCACACATTGTTGTTCTGGATTTACCATGCAAATGTTTTTAGTTACGCGTGGATTAAGAACAACAAAGCCACTTTAACACCAGCAACCTCTGTTTAAAATGCTTTCATGCCTGGCAGACTCACCTCAACTCTTAAAAAGGTACGGCGAAGTGGGTGTCAGCCATGATTATGTTGCCCTGCGCTGATCAATAATGGAAATAATCCGAAGACAGATGGATAGGTCTACCATTACAAGCAGAAAACTCCTCCCCCGGTTGTACTCAATGTGTGGAAGGTGTGTGAGAGGTACATAATCAAATTCCCCTCTACATGAATGACCTCCTCACTCTTCAAAGACAACCTTATGTCTGATATTTTTATCCAGAGATATGATCAGGAAGTTAAGTAGACTACATTGTCATTCACTCTTGAGGTCTTAGGGCTCTACTATAGTCCTGAACTGACAGGTACGCTAACAGCTGTGGACAACATGGACACCCCGTCCACTGAGAGGACGCCTGCCACACATGTGCAATAGACCTGTAGTGGCCGTGTGGACAAGTTTGTGGATGAGTAGATTATTTTCCTATTAATAAACTATAAATTTAGCAATTAGAATAATGCATTAAAATACATGAATTGATGCTAAGGAGGCTAAGTGATAATTTTTTTTGCCACCTTAGATATTTCTGTACAATGCCACAGTGTGCCACAGTATTGTAGGCCTAATGTTTTTGAGTTAAAATATCTTACCTTGGGCCTTTTCCAACTGCTTTCAATTAAAATGGCATATATAGCCTGTTACAGCAGAGCAGAACAGTTTTTCATGTTCATTTCTTGCTGTAAGGTTAATAGAAACTCTCCTGTGTTAAAGAAAATCTCAAATGTCTAAATTTACACAAAGAATAACATACAGAAAGTGTGTAAATGAATAACAAATAAACATGTGTGCACTAGTTTGAAAAGAAAGGACAGAGTACGACAGAGCTGCAGTTGGTTGTTCATCACTCTTTTAAACTGCACAGCAGCAGCAGCTAAAAACAAATGTGTTCCAGCCCCCAGCATTTGTCACCTTTCCCCAAAAACAATTGTTTCTTTTCCTGCTGCCGCGCATTAGAATAACATTGTGATGTGTTTTGTGACTGGGGACACTTCATCTTTCAAATGTTTTGGGTTGACCAGGCCATCTTTATTTAACAGGCATAAAGGTCACTTCTAAAATACTGGTTTGAACCAGAAAGAGCCACATTAGCAGCACACCTCTAGAGATGGCAATGTCTGTCCAAGACTGAAATATAGTAACTACTGGGATGGACTGTCATGAGATTTTGTAAAAACATTCATGCTTCCTTCACATTGTCTCCTAATGACTTTGGACCCCCTGACTTTTTCTCTAGCGTCACAACGATGCTCACATTTGTGAGCATTTGAGAGAAATGTCTCAACAACTTTTGGGATGGATTGCAATGAAATTCTTTCAATAAAGGAGACTGGCGAGTGTTGTAACACCACGTTTTTTTTAAATCAGGATTATTTTTGCCTAGTGTTTATTGTATTATAGATACAATGGTTTGACTTACATAACCCAGTTTCTCTAGTTTAATTTGATGTTTTACATTTATAAAACACAGTTCTAACAGTTCATTAAAATGATGAGAATTTCTGCATTGTGTGCATGGAACACTTTGCAAACTCAAGACAAAAGGAGTGTGGATCATGCGTGCACATGTGTGACAGTGGCTGAACCCTTTTGTCACTTTAAATTGTTCGTTTTACTCAGAACTGTTTATTCTTTATTCTTCATTAAAGTCTTTTCATTTACTGGATAGTGTGCATCATAATTCAGGAAATTACTTCTCACTGTTACATCTATCTCCAGCTAACTCACCCCAGTAGTGGAGTAGGCTGTAATCGGTGATAGTGTAGCAGATGTCCGATTGGGTTTTATTTGTATTGGATAAATATGGGTATCGTTATTCATAGTTTGAGAGATCTAGCATGAACAACTACTGAGTGAGTGATGTTCAAACAAAAAGTGTTACCATCATCCTCGTTCTCCTCCACTTTTATCTTCTGACCAAATACCTGCAAAACTAAGAACATCACCATCAGCCTCAGATGTTGTGCTCTAAGCTGTGTGCAGCCTCACAGAGCTGCTGTGATCGTGACTACATATTTTCAGTATGCCTGGGTGTGAGCTTAGATGTTTTTATGGCTCTGGCCAGGTAGAAATCAACCAAATTACATGTACTGTGGAGTACAAATACCCGTGGTAAAGTCCACCCTCGGAAGTTCTTAAAGCTGGCATCAGTTTTTGGTTAATATGTATTTATCTGCCTGGTGGATTGATAAAAGAACACAAAAACCCACACATTTACCACAGTTGGAGTTGCTTATTATACTCGATAACACACTTATGATGCCAATAGAGTTTGTTCTGAACAGTCAACAAACTGGAAATTACAAGTTTCACACCATGTCGGTATTTTCACTTGTCGAAAATGACAGTCTTCTCCTCAGCCATCCACAACAGCTCCTCCATTTTTGGTGCAGTGTGAACATTATTTCAATTATCTCTCACCACCACAGAGGATGACAGTGTGCACAGAGTACCACATGTCACAAATTTGTCATGCTCAGTATATTCTAGGATGTACTTCACTTTCTCCCCACTTTCCATAATTTTTTTTTTTTGTCATTTTTATTTCAGGCAGAGACTTCCTACATTTCCTAGAATCACTTTCAACAACTTGTAGAATAAAAGTGTAAAATTGTTGAGTTTAGCTGTGGGTTATGTTGGAGAGAGAAGTGGTGGCACAGACAGGTCAGCAATAGCATAATGAGACCAAGACAGTGACAGCTTTCTTTAAATAAAAAAGTGAGACTCATTTTACTAAAACGCTGAATGTCTTCTCTATTGCATCATGGTCTATTAAAGGTGCTGCAGCTGGAGGAGAAACTGGCGTCTCTGTTTGTGTTGTGATGTATTATATGCAGACTGTGGTTGTGATAGATTTCTCCCTGTATGATTGTTGACTGTTAGTGCAAACTGTTGAGTCTAAAGAGCGAATTGTGTTTAAATAACCCTAAAACCCTGAGATTATGTTGTTTTATATGACTGCAAATGCTTTTTCATCAGTACAATGCCTGCAAACAAAATGTCTAACATTCAAAATCTAGTTAAAACACAATAAAATAGACAAAGAAACTGCAAACACATGGCCAGCAGTTTTGTTTTAACACAATTATGGTAAGATTTTCTGGTAAGTAGAGATTTTATGCCCTTTGTTTTGATGTTTTTCTCTCATGAACTGTGCATGCACTCAGCTATCTAAATTAATGCGTTGTTGTTGTTGTTGTTGTTTTTTCTTCTATCTTTTAAGATATGCACATGTTTAAAAATGTTGGTTGTGCTCTATTTTACAGTGAACTAGTAACATAACAAGCTGCAGTTTGTATCAAACTACTTTAGACAAAAACTAGAAATAATACCTTCATACACCCTGTGGTACACTAATGAGATGTGACAGTCTGTACTTTTTAAAAATCAAATTAGACTATGTTCTTGTGTCCATTAATACACATTATCAGACCCTTATTAGACTTTCTTAGAGGGTAATTAGGGACACATTACAACAGAACTGTACTGTAAACTAAAGTGTATTATTTCCCATTGTTAGACCTTTATTATTCTAGTGGTGGAGGAATATTTTGTCAATGCATGACTGCACAGACTTATTGTAATAGTGTCCCTACACTATAATGTGATTTGGTCAAGAAGTAGACTTCAGTTTTGGCTACTCAGCCAGCCAAAGACCAACCTGCTGATGTATTGTACCCTCTAATAAATTAATATGGGTCTCATAAAAGCTCTAATGCTGTCTAATAAATAACATATTATTTCTAGATTCTGCCTAATTTGATACAAAATATGGCCTATTATATCTCGTTAGTGTACTGTAAAATAAAATCCAGCCAAAACTTGAATCTAAAGAGAATCAGTCCTTGTAATATTTTAAGGAGGAGATTCATGATTTTGGGCTCTTGGCACCTGTATATTACATCACAGATTAAAATCTTGAATCTTTGATTCGTAGCCTTGAGGGAAGTCAGTCATGTTTACAAATTTGAATTACAGCTGCTCGAGGTCATAAAAAAAACATGAATCATTCTTATTTATAATGGATCTGTGCTTTAATTTTGACAGTGGAGCTAGGAGCTCTCTCCAGCGAACGTTGAATTTCAAATTTCCTCATAATGTGTGTGTGTGTGTGTTTGAAAATTGGTTACCTGAAGATACAGAAGGTAACAATGCTGAGCTGAGGAGTGCAACATGCCTTGAGGGCGTTTTATCACCTCTTCACTCCATTCAGGCTCTGATGAACACACCAATTTTTACTTTAAATTTCTATGTGTTGTCAGTGTACAATGTATACTGCAACGAGTTTGTGCTTATTAAAAAACATTGCACCTTCTCCCCGGATTCCTTATTATACACCTAAAAGATGTTTGGATTTTGATGATGAATGCAAAGAGATCAAAGCTGCTTCCAGGACTTGAGATGTAATGATAAGGGCGAGGGTAAGAAATACTCACAGACTGCAGAAATCAGAATAAGTTTGAGTGTTGTCAAGAAGCTAGAAGTTGTAATCAGTACTGCTGGAAGCAAAATACTACGCTTGGGAGATACTGGCCTGAAAGTTTGCCTCGCTCTAAACTGTTAACACTCTCACAGGGAATTAACTGCTTGTGTGCAAGTGTCATCAGCTTAGAGGAAAATCCAAAATCCAAAACAGGGTCCTGAAAGAAAAAAAAAAGTTTTTTTTTTTCTGAGTTAAAGCTCTTAGCAGGTTAGTTCAGTGTTAAGAAAATCCAAAGCAATCCAGCAGCGAATCCATTCAGGCAAAATAAAATGCAAAACATATTCCACTTAGTGACAGAGGAGACAAAACACTCCCAGATCGATGCTTTCTTTTGTTGAAAGCGTAACCACAAACTTTTCTTCACCCTTGGGGGCTAAACTGTTGTTTTTTTTAAGTTTCACAGTTCTTTCTTTCCTCCTCTTTATTGTTCCTCTACCTTTGTAGCCAAAAAGATGCATCTCAGGACTATTGACGTCCTCCACCAACAAGGGACAGGTACATTTCAGTTTCATTTTCCATAATGTTAACAACTTTCACATAAACATTTTGGCAGGTATTCACTGTGTTCTTTCAGTGTAATTCTGCATTTACCATCAATCCATCTTCATCCATTCAAGCAGGTATTGTCTAAACCTCTAAGACTTTATTTTAACCAAACATTAAACATTTAGAGGCAGTATATAAACACAAACATCAACATAAATGGCTGGTAACACATTATCACAAACTATGCTCTGGCAGAAATAAAGACATTTATTTTTTATTGAACAGTCAACTAAGATTCCCAGAATGTTCTGGAAATGTCACCATAACATTAGTTTTATGTAAGGCAAAGTTGCCATTTTACCATCTGGAGAACATTAAGGGAAAACATTCAAGTAGCCTCCCTGGAGCATCCAGCGAAGCCTTGCCAGAACGTTTGGGAAACATAATAACACTAGACCAATGTCAGGAAAAAATTTCGGTTTTAACATTGAGGGAACATTCAGGAGAAATTAAAAAGTAACCTTACTGAGCAGTCGATTAATATTCCCGTAATGTTTTTGGAAATGTTAGTGTTACGTGGGAAAACATGCCATTTTTACATTAGGGGAATGTTAAGACAAAGTGTTTAATTAATCCTGAAACATTCAACTAACCTTCCTAGAATGTTTGTGAACATAATAAAAACATTTGTTTTAAGTCAGATAAAACTTGGCCTTTTACTCTTGGGAATGTTATGCAGGGAACTTCCAGAAACATTCCCAGAAACCAAAAAATAAAACATTCCCAGAACATTTTGGAACCAAATTTTGCTAGGTGGGTAAAAAGCTTCTATACACCCACTGATCTACTGCACAACAAAATGAAGTTCAATCAGAAGAGACAAGTGAATGAAATAAACATGAGGTTTATTATAACAGATGACGTGTGGTAATAAAGTCTTGGCAGAAAGTCTTTGCCGATTGGACCCTATAGGGAGATTTGTAGTCAAGGGGCATCTGCGGCAGAGATAAATCCCCCCATGGAGTCCAGACACTGGTGGTGGTGGTGGTGGTGGTGGTGGTTGAGGACTCTGCTGAGTCTGGGAGGCTGATAAATCTGTGAAAGCCTGGGTGGTGATGGGGAGGTGGAGGAGCGTGCGTGCCAGCAGCATGGAGGAACTAAAGGTGGAGAGAAAATCATATTTTAAAAGACTGCGGAGAGATGATAGGCTAAAAATGAAGGCGTGCCGCTGTGCTATTGGACAGATGTGACCAGCTAATGAGAACAGCTGATAAAAATAGACAGCCCCAGACAATGATGGCAAGGAAATTATGAGTGAGCACGCGTGAGAGGAGTGAAAGGCAGAATGAATGAGAAATAAACTATAGGCCTACGCATGCACAAGGATAGTCTTCCTGACTGAACTTTCATTATAACTTCATTTGTCAGCAACTAGCTGATGAGCATAGCAAAGAAATTAGCAGCTAAACAGCCAGATGTTTCCCTCAGGAGTTGGTGAAGACCAAAACTGAGCTAAAAGGGGAGTGACTATTACATTTGTCAGGTGGCCAGAGACACGACTCCAAACCAGCGCATATCTGTTCCATGGGTGTTTTTTTCTGTTTACCAAAAATGAGTTAATGCAGGTTTAAGTGTTAAATGTATTTGTCAACAACTAACATTGGGAACTGGTATGTAAAGAGATAACACATATAATAAAAATTGACAATATTTGTAATCATGTAGAAATGGCCTTGACATTTTAGATGACTAAAATGCATTAAGTGTATTTATTCTAATGAAACATATATTTATCATTTAATTAAAGATTAAAAGATAATTCACTGAATTTTTTCCACTCTTTGACAACTGAGCAAACTCCATCGACTGATGAAGGCCACCAGATGCTGATAAAGGCTGCAGGACAATTCTTGAGGGACCTCGAGTTAAAATATTTTTGTCAAACTGTCAGAGGTAAAAAAAAAAATTAACCCTCAAGCTCAACATGTAAACACACATCTGTGAATTATTTCTATGTATCCATAATTAATAAATGCATTATGACACACAGTAAGGATTTGTTACAATCATATATCATTAAACATGATTACAGCTAAGTTATACTGTGTTAACAACCATTTATTGACCTTTTGACAGTAACCTGTTGACACAACATTAATTAACACTTAGAAGCCTGTATCCATTTACAACTACATTATGGTGTGTCATAAACAATTTATTAAGCGTTTATAGACTGCTTAGGAATGCTAAATGGCTGGGTTAAAGTAAAGTGTTATCTAAAAAGCTTTATTAACTGATATTAATAGAAAGTAAGTATCCATAAAAGAAAAATCTTCACGCTTTGAGCCCCCAGGCTTGTGATAATGGCTCCTTCTCATTTCCTTTACACATTTTACATTGAAGAGATTCAGCAAATCTTATTTCCCCTGCAGACTATAGTGCAAAGTGCTATTGTATCCCGGGAGTGTAATGTTCACAAAATTGGCTCCACTCTACGTGATAACCTCACATCTGTAGCCTGTTTCCCTGTCATGTAGCAACTTACACCTGCTGCTGCTGTTTTCTGAGCTGTTGTAAACATCCCAGTGTGTAAGTATAACCTAACAATGCTCTGGATTTTGAGGATGGTGTGAAGTGCGCTTTATTACACCCCCTCACGATACAGCCCTGGCTCCCGAGGGCTCTTAAGTCAAACCCTACAAAGCACCGTTTAGCCACCTTCCCTATGATGCTGAATATTTTAGTTGAAGAGGATCTTGGCATGTTCTCCCCAGTGTGTCTCTGTGTTCTCCCGCAGGCGCTGCAGCCTTACAGGGCACCCTGCCACAGGAAAGGATTAATATTAATTCCTTCCAAATTACTCAGAGATTCAATTATGCAAGATAATGCAAATACCGAGTCTTTCAGGTCTGTTTTACTTCCTACACACACACAAAAGATGAAAAAAACTGCCAATTGGAGCAGCATTGTCTGACACAGCTATTTTGTCTTTTATGTGCTCCTTTGGTGAGCATGCTCCCTCTCTCTGTGTCGGTGAGATATCTGGGTGGAAGGGTAATGACATCTGGGATGTATTGCCACTGCTAATGTATAATACAACCAAAACTTTGCCATCAAATGCAGCTTCAGTATCAAAAGCCCTTTTCGCCTTGTCATCTCGCAGTGCTGCATTGAAAGTTTTGCCTAGCTGAACGCCTGCCTCCAGGGAAGTATCACAGGGACCATTAGATCGGAAAAAAAGGAGGTCTTCAAACTCCGTTTAGAGGCTTGTGCTGCTGATGTTTTGGTTTGCTTTTCTGAAGCCACAGGGGTCTCTGCTAGTTGGGCTGGCATGCCCTCAAATGCTTCACACTGGCAGTTAATCACTTAGATCTCCGGCAACAAAACCAGCCAGGCCAAGTGAGAAAAAAAATATATATATAAATATATATATAAATATATATAAGAGCGAGGAAAGAACATGACAGAGAAAAGTGGTGGGGAGACGGTCAGTCAGAGAGAGAGAGAGAGAGATTGGAAGGGAATAAATTGTGCTGAAAGGAAGGTGAAGGAAAGAGAAAGGAAGTAATGGTGTGAAATATGGCCACGGCAAACAGATTTTCTCCATTAATTGCGACTTTTATTATATTTGGAATATAAAAAATGACAATTTTATTATAGATTCTACAGCATCCCTCAGTAAGATGGCAATGGGCAAGTCGTTACTTGGTTTCGCTGAGAATTAACACTTCATCAGTTGACGTTACACAGGCTGCAGTGGGACATATCCGAGCCAAAACAACAAACACCTGTTAACCATGCTGTTGGCGCTGAACCAGCCCCCTTTTTTTGATGCCCGTTCTTCAAACTAGCAGGAGATAACCACAAACATTCCTTCTATCTCTCTCTGCTATCACACAAATTCTCAGGTTGCTGAATGACAGCATGTTCACTGACACCCTGGATGTGGCAGTAACTTAGCTGCACCTTACACCCTTTTATCCTTGAGCTCTGACAAAACAAGATAATGCAAATACTGAGTCCTTCAGGTCCTTCTGGTTTACTTCCTAAACACACACAAAAGTTGAAAGAAAAAAACTGGAGCTGACAGGTTAGCTCTTTGACAGAACTAGCATGACCACTAACAGTAACTACAGATGTGTCACCCAGTCCATTACAGTCCAGAGGTACCTATAAAACTGGACCAGAATAATTTGTACTGTTAGCAACTAATTTAGCAGGGCTGTTAAGCGATGAGGCTAATGAGCTTATGAACACTGTGAAAGCAACTAAACTGTGACCAGATGTCCCAGTTTGTCCGGGATTATCACGTATCCCTGCAAATATCTGTAAAAAGTAAAAATGTCCCTCTTTTCAACATTCACTTCCAATTTTCACTGTAATTAAAATAATAGTTATAATTTTATACTTGTTTTGAGCGCTTATAGAGACTCTGTCTCACTCATTATTACTTAACCCAGTGAACATAAACAATGCACCACACATCTGAAGTCAACACTGCTTTGTCTATATGTGTCAATCAGTCATTGTCAAGCTTGTTGAGTCATGGGCATGATGTGTCATATGTTATGATGCTTGTGGGTCTTTCTGACAGAACCTGTCAGTATGAGAAATGTCACCAACAAATTGTTTCAGCTGCAGCCCACTTAATTTGTAACAAAACATTATATTTTATAAGCTCTTCATGCGTTTTCCTCGGAGAGTAAATTGAGTAAAACCGTTGTGGGCGGGCTAGCATGTTAGCGATTAGCTTTCCAGCCACAGTGGTTAAATAGCCTTGTGAATTGTTACTGTGCGCTTGTGGGATTTTTGTCAAGTTTGAGAATTTTTTTGTTATCCCTTGAGTCATCTGTACATGAGCCTGATAGTGTGTGCATTATGCCAGGCTAGGATCCAGTGTTTTTGGAGCTTAAAATATAGGGACCAAAGGTCAGGATATCTCACCCTCTACTGCATCGATTTTATTTTTTCAAATTCAAATTCAAATTCAAATTTTATTTATTTATATGGCACTTTTCATACACGGTGGTAACACAAAGTGCCTCACAGAGGCTAAAAAACAACAAAGAAAACCCCGAGACAGAAGACCCACCCCA